>SJXQ01010029.1:0-88914 GCA_006408695.1 Aepyceros melampus | reverse complement strand
AAAAAAAAAAGACCCTACTTTTTAAAGCAAACTTCATATATATATATTCATAATTTTTGTGACTTTTCTTTCTTTCTTTTCTTCTTTTCTTTAATATTGTATTTTTAAAATTCCAAACTCTACTCTAGATTTTTAATATTTGCTTTTTGGTATTTGTTATCAATTTTGTACTTTTAAGAACCCAATCTTCAGTACCCATTTTGACTTGGGAGTGAGATTACTGGTTTGACTGCTCTCTCGCCCTTTGGACTCTCCTTTTTCTCCACCAGGTCACCTCTGTCTCCTCCCTACCCTGTCTCTTCTCTACCCAACTCTGTGAATCTCTGTGTGTTCCAGACGGTGGAGAATAATTACGGAACTGATTACTGGCTGGATCTGTCTCTCTCCTTTTGATTCCCTCCTTTGATCCTCCTGGCCACCTCTGTCTCCTTCCTCCCTCTTCTCTTCTCTGTATAACTCCATGAATATCTCTGAGCAGTTCAGTTGTGGACTGCACATAAGGAAGTGATTACAAGCTAACTTGCTCTCTCCTCTATTGATTCTACCTCATCTCGTTTCATTCACCTCTAACTCCCTCCTCCCTCTTCTCTTCTCCATGTAACTCTGTGAATCTCTCTGGGTGTCCCTCATTGTGGAGAAACTTT
The DNA here is from genome assembly GCA_006408695.1 of Aepyceros melampus. Taxonomy (NCBI): domain Eukaryota; kingdom Metazoa; phylum Chordata; class Mammalia; order Artiodactyla; family Bovidae; genus Aepyceros; species Aepyceros melampus. The sequence continues at coordinate 88,270 of SJXQ01010029.1, read as the reverse complement.
TCATCTTTAACCTAGATGTTTTACCAATGGTGCTGTATAGAAGGAGAAGTCTTGAGACTACTATAAAAATAAGACTGGAAACCAGAAGCAGGAGGCTTAAGTCCAAATCCTGAAAACAGCAGAGAACTCCTGACTCCAGGGAACATTAATTGACAGGAGCTCATCAAATGCCTCCATACTACACTGAAACTGAGCACCACCCAAGGGCCAACAAGTTCCAGAGCAAGACATACCATGCAAATTCTCCAGCAAAATAAGACCATAGCCCTGAGCTTCAATATACAGGATGCCCAAAGTTACTCCAAAACCATTGACATCTCATAACAGATTACTGGACACTTCATTGCACTCCAGAGAGAAGAAATCTAGCTCCACCCACAGAACACTGACACAAGCTCCCCTAACCAAGAAACCTTGTTAAGCCACCTGTACAACTCCACTCACAGTGAGGAAACTCCACAATAAAGAGAACTCCACAAACTGCCAGAATACAGAAAGGTCACCCCAAACACAGCAATGTAAACAAGGTGAAGAGACAGAGGAATACCCAGCAGACAAAGGAACAGGAGAAATGCCCACCAAACCAAACAAAAGAGGAAGATATAGGGAATCTACCTGATAAAGAATTCCAAATAATGACAGTGAAAATGATCCAAAATCTTGAAATCAAAATGGAATCACAGATAAATAGCCTGGAGACAAGGATTGAGAAGATGCAAGAAAGGTTTAACAAGGACCTAGAAGAAATAAAAAAGAGTCAATATATAATGAATAATGCAATAAATGAGATAAAAAACACTCTGGAGGCAACAGATAGTAGAATAACAGAGACAGAAGATACAATTAGTGAATGGGAAGATAGAATGGCAGAAATAAATGAATCAGAGAGTAAAAAAGAAAAACAAATTAAAAGAAATGAGGACAATCTCAGAGACCTCCAAGACAGTGTTAAATGCCCCAACATTTGAATCATAGGAGTTCCAGAAGAAGAAGACAAAAAGAAAGACCATAAGAAAATACTTGAGGAGATAATAGTTGAAAACTTCCCTAAAATGGGGAAGGAAATAATCACCCAAGTCCAAGAAACCCAGAGAGTCCCAAATAGGATAAACCCAAGGAGAAACACCCCAAGACACATATTAATCAAATTAACAAAGATCAAACACAAAGAACAAATATTAAAAACAGCAAGGGAAAAACAACAAATAACACACACGGAGATTCCCATAAGGATAACAGCTGATCTTTCAATAGAAACTCTTCAGGCCAGGAGGGAATGGAAAGACATACTTAAAGTGATGAAAGAAAATAACCTACAGCCCAGCAAGGATCCCATTCAAATATGAAGGAGAAATCAAAAACTTTACAGACAAGCAAAAGTTGAGAGAATTCAGCACCACAAACCAGCTCTCCAACAAATGCTGAAGGGTATTCTCTAGACAAGAAACACAAAAAGGGTAAATAAACTTGAACCCAAAACAATAAAGTAAATGGCAACGGGATCATACTTATCAATAATTACCTTAAATGTAAATGGGTTGAATACTCCAACCAAAAGACAAAGACTGGCTGAATGGATAAAAAACAAGACCCTATATATGTTATCTACAAGAGACCAACCTCAAAACAGGGGACACATACAGACTGGAAGTGAAGGGCTGGAAAAAGATATCCCATGCAAATAGAGACCAAAAGAAAGCAGGAATAGCAATACTCATATCAGATAAAATAGACTTTAAAACAAAGGCTGTGAAAAGAGAAAAGAAGGACACTACAGAATGATCAAAGGATCAATCCAAGAAGAAGATATAACAATTATAAATATATATGCACCCAACATAGGAGCACCACAATATGTAAAACAAATGCTAACAAGTATGAAAGGGGAAATGAACAATAACACAATAATAGTGGGAGACTTTAATACCTCAGTCACACCTATGGATAGATCAACTAAACAGAAAATTAACAAGGAAACACAAACTTTAAATGATACAATAGACCCGTTAGACCTAATTGATATCTATAGTACATTTCACCCCAAAACAATAAATTTCATCTTTTTCTCAAGCACACACAGAACCTTCTCTAGGATAGATCACACCCTGGGCCATAAATCTAGCCTTGGTAAATTCAAAAAAATTGAAATCTTTTCTGACCACAATGCAGTAAGATTAGATCTCAATTACAGGAGCAAAACTTTTGAAAATTCCAACATATGGAGGCTGAACAACACACTGCTGAATAACCAACCAATCACAGAAGAAATCAAAAAAGAAATAAAAATATCATAGAAACGAATGAAAATGAAAACACAAAAACCCAAAACCTGTGGGACACTGTAAAAGCAGTGCTAAGGGGAAAGTTCATAGCAATACAAGCATACCTCAAGAAACAAGAAAAAAGTCAAATAAACAACCTACTCTACACCTAAAGCAACTAGAAAAGGAAGAAATGAAGAACCCTAGGGTCAGTAGAAGGAAAGAAATCATAAAAATTAGGGCAGAAATAAATGCAAAACAAACAAAAGGGACCATAGCAAAAATCAACCAAGCCAAAATCTGGTTCTTTGACAGGATAAATAAAATAGACAAACCATTAGCCAGATTCATCAAGAAACAAAGAAAGAAAAATCAAATCAATAAAATTAGAAATGAAATTAAGGAAACAATTCCATTCACCATTGCAACGAAAAGAATAAAATACTTAGTAATATATCTACCTAAAGAAACTAAAGACCTATATATAGAAATGAAAATGGAGAGATCACAACAGACAACACAGAAATACAATCCCACTGCTGGGCATACACACCGAGGAAACCAGAATTGAAAGAGACACATATACTCCCAATGTTCATTGCAGCACTGTTTATAATAGCCAGGACATGGAAACAACCTAGATGTCCATCAGCAGATGAATGGATAAGAAAGCTGTGGTACATATACACAATGGAGTATTACTCAGCCATTAAAAAGAGTACATTTGAATCAGTTCTAATGAGATGGATGAAACTGGAGCCGATTATACAGAGTGAAGTAAGCCAAAAAGAAAAACACCAATACAATATACTAACAAATATATATGGAATTTAGAAGCATGGTAATGATAACACTTTTGCTGTCTCGCATACAGGGTTATGTGAGATGAATAGATGAATAGACACAGATGAATAGAACGGACTTTTGGACTCTGAGGGAGAGGGAGAGGGTGGGAGGATTGGGGAGAATGGCACTGAAATATGTGCACTATCATGTAAGAAATGAATCGCCTGTCTATGTCCAATTCAGGATACAGACAGGATACTTGGGACTGGTGCACGGGGATGATCCAGAGAGTTGATATGGGGTGGGAGGTGGGACATGGTAACGATAACCCTGTATGTGATACAGCAAAAGAGACACAGATGTATAAAACAGACTTTTCGACTCTGAGGGAGAGGAAGAGGGTGGGATGATTTGGGAGAATGGCACTGAAATATGTATACTATCATGTAAGAAACAAATCGCCAGTCTAGGTTCAATACAGGATACAGGATGCTTGAGGCTGGTGCACGGGGATGATCCAGAGAGCTGATATGGTGGGGAGATGGGAGGGGGGTTCAGGATTGGGAATTCATGTACACTCGTGGTGGATTCATGGCAATGTATGGTAAAACCAATACAGTATTGTAAAGTAAAATAAAGAAAAAATAAAAATAAAAAAATGCTTATATTCTTGTCATTTGGGCTAATTATATCTAAATACATTATGTCTGCTAGACTCAAATATTTCAATAATTTCTCTCATTAAAAAATAATTTCAGTGTTGTTTTCTTAAATTTTCATAAAGATACAAATAAAAATAGTTTGCATGGGAAATCAATTTACTAAAGGAACCACACTTTCATTTTAAGTTTGAACTTATTTCATATGGATTTGTATTTTTGACATTTTTCAAAATAAGATATAAATTAAAAACGTTGCTTCTAGGTTATATTATTCTACTGTAACACTTAGTATGATAATCATGGTATGATAGTAAAAAATTACCCTCTAAAACATTCAAATAAAAAGTGGCAAATTTTCCTTCATGCTTAATTATACAAATTATTGTTTCTTTTACTCTTTATGTTGTTGTTCAGTCATTAAGTGGGTCCAACTATTTTGCAATGCTCCTCTGTCCATGGGATTATCCAAGCATGAAAACTGGAATGAGTTACTATTTCCTCCACCAGGGAATCTTCCCAACCCAGGGATTGAACCTGTTTTTTCTGCATTGACAAGCAGATTCTTTAGTGCTGAGCTACTAGGGAAGTCCTTACTCTATAGTTTCACATGTATTTCCTTTTGATGATTAATTGCATCTACATAGGAATATGTCCCTGGTATTTTCCTGGATAGTCTTAGGACTGAGCAGGGACAGAATCAATGTGAACTTATCCACAAACACCATGTCATACTTGCATCAAACTGAAGATACCTTGAAATATGGACACTTGGCAAACTAAGAATGAGATCACTTTGAACTGAACCCAAACATATAACTGCTGGCCAAATTTGTGTTCAAATGTAATTTTGAAAGTGTTCAGCTACTGAAAATTCTGAAATGTCTAAAAATTCAAGAACAAGTTTCTATATCTCTGATATTTTTCATTTACTTATGAAATAAATCACTGACAATTTAAAACATGTATTTCTGATATAGATATTATATCTTTGAATATGGCTATCCTTTCCAGGAATAGGTGACAGAAAACTAAGACAATCTGCAAATCTTAGAAATACTTGCTCAAGTGTTCAAACAATATTCATTAATTCATTGTGTCTCTACTAAGTCTGGCAAGAAGTGATTGAAGTATAATGCTAATACTGTGTCTACACAATGCTGTGATCAAGTCATAATTTCTCATTCACATAAAGTTGCCCTTGTTTTATTTTAGTATACACTCTGCTTCATGCTTATAAATATAGGGGAAATTAGAACTCTGGAAAATTCATCTGGAGAGATGTGTTGGTAATGTACAGAAGCATTTAGGGGAAATTGAAATGATCTGTAAGTTCAGCATAATTTTCCTTGGAAAACCGATGATTCAGAAAAATTGAAAATGAGTATAATAGGATATGAAAAAAATCCCCCTGGAAATGGGATATGTTTCAGTAAAATAATATTTCCAAACTACTGTCAATGATAGAAAGAGTAAACGAGACCACTGAAGAAGAAGGAAGGGATAAGAGAATGGGTCCATGGTTGAAAACAATGGGAATACTTGAATGAGGGGTAATGGGTGGTGGGGGTGACACACTCAGATACGATATTTTCATAGATTGCCTTCAGGGAGAGAAATGGATTTGAAGGACAAGAATATGAGTTTCCCTGGTGGCTCTATGGTAAACAATCTGCCTGCCAATGCTGGAGACACAGGAGAGGTGAGTTCAATCCCTGGGTCTGGAAGATCTGGTGAAGAAGGAAATGGCAACCCATTCCAGTATACTTGCCTGAAATTCCATGGACAGAGGAGCCTGCCTGGCCACAGTTCATGGGTTGCAGAGTCAGCCATGACTGAGCAAGCATGCAACAATATGGCTTGAGTTCAGGTGCATTGTTGGGTCATTTTGAAATGACTGCAGTTTCCTGTGCTAATGATAAGGTAGTTGGGATCTTGTTGGAGTTAAATTGAGAGAATAGATAAATTACAAGCTATTGAGGTGATTTAAAATATTAAATAGCTTTTCTGAATTTTGGGAGTGATTTACACAATGCCTGAACTCAGCCATTTTCAGAAGTTACTCCCTTGTCACTTACACAGCTCTTTGAATTTTTGACCACAAAACACTATGGATAAAGTTTTTTTTTAATTTATTTTATATTAGTTGAGTAAAATATTATAGTGAACTATTATGAAAAAAGTATAAAGTTGTAAGTTCTTTTTAAAAATTATATTCTAAAATATAGTGTTTTAGCTTTCACAAATATTTTCACATTTCAAAACTATATGAATTTCAGGCATATAGAAAAATAGTTTTAAAAAATGATTTATAAACTATAAATGAATTATTAAACATGAATATAGCACTTTTGAGTAGGTAAGTTTAACCTATGTGCCATCATTTTCATGATAGCAAAGATGTCTTACAAAATACGTTTTTTTTTTTTTATGTGTTAGTGTATGTATGTATGTACTTGTGTGCATGTATATATATGTGGGGGGGATGATTATACATATATACATGTATACACATGCATACACATAAAACCATATGTATGCATTCAAGTTTAAGTTAAAATTCACACTTTGAATCTGTCATTGTGCTTGAACTTGTTCTAGTGCTGATTTTATCCTAAAGCATTGAAACTTATGATGCTTTAAAAATTAATTAATAGTCTAAATACATTCATTATCATTTAAGATCTATTTTGGTTACACTTTTTAATATTCTGTTTTTGTTGCAGAGCTAGTTAGACACAGCCATTTGTGGATAATAAGTCATTTATTCCTCATTAACTGTTAGGATGGATGTAGATATTCATTGCAGCCAGACAACAGACTCATTTAACTGCATACAGTACATGATTATATACCACACCAATGACTAGAATGCAAATCCCACTTCACATTTACCTCATTTTAACTTAACCATTTGCCAATAGCTCAAATCTTCTCATTTATGCTGTGAGTTTACTTTTCTAGCTTTTCTGAAAGAATGTCACTGAGTTTTATTTTTAAAAAGGAAAAAATAAAAAGCAAGAAAAGGGAATTAGATGAACGTTTATAATTTAGAATGATAGTTCTCTCCAGTATAACTCACATGGACTCTTACAATTTGTCTATGAAACCATGCTTTCCCTGTTGAAAATTTATACCCTGGTCATCTTAACCTTAAACCATATGAGTTTCAGCTTTTAAATGCAGAAGACCTTAACAAATCATCATAGAACTGGTCACAGTTGCAAACTTTATTTGTGCCTGCAGTGAAACTCAGGAATTTGCTACCTTCCTCCCACAAATGATAGCATACAATTTTAAATTGCATGAAGTATATAAAAATGAAAAATTATAATTTATCTTTATAAAATTAGCATTTTAAAATTAGTGACTATGTGCAGAAAATGTGAATTTTTCATGATATTGCTTTTTAAAGCTATATAACAATAAATAAGTAAAATTATGCATCAAAATAATCATATATAGTTTGTAGTTAATTCTATATCAAAATATTACAAAAATGTAATCCATTTTGATGTGTGCTTCACTAAAATTGAATAAGCTATATTGGAGTCTCCTTATTTTAGAATTTACAGGAAGTCCTAGTCAATATACATAGTATATCACAATGTCTGCTGATAAAATAGGAAATAAAAACAACATCATCTTTTTATTTATCTTTCAAAACTGGAAAACAGATAAATCATCACATTTGTTTACTTACTAATCTTGGAAACTTTGGAAATTTTCTTAATTCAGCTGCTGGCAACTATTAACTAAAGGAACAGGGTACACAAATGAATTAAGGTCTACATACCTTGTCTGATTTAAAAAATTATCTACATGGAAATATAGGAATAAACAATCCAAACAATCTTGTTGATTCCAAAATATAAATTGTAATTTTCCATAATTATTTATCTTGATCATTGCATTCTATGTGATTTCTGCACAGCCTTTATACAATGTGAAATTTTACGGTCATAAGAAAAATAAGGGGTTCCCTGGTGGCCCAGTAGTAAAGAACCTGCCTGCCAATGCAAGAGATGTGGGTTCAATCTCTGCATTGGGAAGATTCCCTGGAGAAGGAAATGTCAACCTACTCCAGTATACTTGTTTGGGAAATTCCATGGACAGAGGAGCATGATGGGCTACAGTCCATGGGCTCGCAATGAAGTAGGACATGGCTTTGTGACTAAACAACAACAAAGCAAAATAAACATATGAAAATCCAAAGTGATCAGTGAGTGCAAAATTAAATCTTGCAGTCCTTGCATCATTTCCTAGATCCTTCCTGTTCCCCAGAGCAATCTATATTTGCCTATTCAATTTTTTAAAAAATGTTTACTTTCTTTTTTCTAATATGCAAAAATCCTATTTTTTTAGTCATCAAATTTTATAAAAATCTATTAAAATCCCCATCTAAAAAGATGGAGGAAATGGGGAATTCTCACGTATTTTATTTTACTACTTTTGGTTTCATCCCAATGAGCAATAATGGATATGAATATAGTTGTTATTTTTTTTCAAAAGGTTAATCAAGTCATCACATTACACTTTAGTGAATGATCTGTCTTTTCTACATTGGATTAGCATTCCTGTCATGTATAGATGTGAGAGCTGGACTATAAAGAAAGCTGAGCACTGAAGAACTGATGCTTTAGAACTGTGGTGTTGCAGAAGACTCTTGCGAGTCCCCTGGACTGCAAGTAGATCCAACCAGTCCATCCTAAAGGAGATCAGGCCTGAGTGTTCATTGGAAGGACTGATATTGATGCTGAAACTCCAATACTTTGGCCACCTGATGCGAAGAGCTGACTCATTGGAAAAGACCCTGATGCTGGGAAAGGTTGAAGGAGGGAGGAGAAGGGGACAACAGAGGATGAGATGGTTGGATGGCATCACCCACTCAACAGAGATGAGTTTGAGTAAACTCCGGGAGCTGGTGATTGACAGGGAGGCCTAGAGAGCTGCGGTCCATGGGGTTGCAGAGTTGGACACGGCTGAGGACTGAATTGAACTGAACTGAACTGAAAGTTCCAAAATGGCTTATGCTTAGTCCTGGATTTTCCATTCTATCCCATTGATCTTTATTTCCATTTTTGAATATCATGCTACTCTAATTATTAATGTTTAAAACTTACCTTAATCTGGTTAATGCCTTCTCTGCTTATTTCAACCTATTAATATCCATTTTGATTAGTCCATATATACATGCTTTGTAATACAAATGCTATTATCTTTGTTACCTTAAGAATGAAGTGAAGTGATGTGAACTCGCTCAGTCATGTCCGACTCTTTGTGACCCCATGGACTGTATCCTACCAGGCTTCTCCATCCATGGGATTTTCCAGGCAAGGGTACTGGAGTGGGTTGCCATTTCCTTCTCCAGGGGATCTTCCTGACCCAGGAATTGAACCGGGTCTCCTGTATTGCAGGCAGACACTTTAACCTCTGAGCCACCAGGGAAGCCCATTATCTTTGTTACCTTAAGAATAACTATATGTAATTAAATTTACCTAACCAAATCTGCTGAAGTTCATATTTAATACATTCATTTGTTCTTTATTAACCTATGTTTAAAGAGAGAGAATGCCATATTAGAACTATATTTTAATAAACCTGAAATTCATGCATAAGTTTTGAATTAATGACAGGATTGGTTTTCATGAAAGCTAAAGAATATCTCTAGAATACAAATTTATTATTTTTTTCATAGGGTTTCCCTGGTAGCTCAGTGGTGAAGAATCTGACTGCAAAGGAGACATGGGTTCAAACTCTGGATCAGGAAGATTCCCTGGAGGATGAAATGGCAACCCACTCCAGTAATCTGGCCTGGAAAATCCCATGCACAAAGAAAACTGGTGAGCTACAGTCCATGAGATTGCAAGAGCTGGACACAAATTAGGGACTAAACCACCAACATTTTTTCATAATAGTTTGTTGTATTATTTTACTCAACAGATATGAAACTAATGTAACTATGGTACTGTGGTGAAAACTCCAAAGGAAGTTTTTCTTAATGCAAATACAGAGCAAAAAAATAGTTACATTTAGACAAGATACATATTTGTGTGTGTGTGTGTGTATGTGTGTGTGTGCCCCATGTGCGCTCCACTGTCCCTGGGATTTTTTCAGGCAAGAATACTGGAGTGGGTTGCCAATTCCCTCTCCAGGAGACCTTCCATACCTAGGGATTAAGCCCGCATCTCATGCATTGACAGGCATGTTCTTTACCAGCTGAGTTGTGGGGGAATTTACAGTGTGACTTGATACCATTGACATTAATCTTTATCCCCAACTGTAGCAGTGTTTCTTAGGCTTTTTCACTGTAAAGTTACTCCCCCACCCTCAGTCCTGCTTTTCATACTGTATCCTTTGAAAGAAATTCATTATATGCACTTCACACTTAGGGAGACAGGAGTTATTCTCTAACCTCTTTAATGAGGAGTATTTGCATAAAATTTTTGTAATTCTCTTGTGCAGGATATTTTTCTATTTTCCCTATACATTTACTGATACTGTCACTTATTTATGTAGTATGAAATAAAGTATATGTATCTTACACTTTGGATAATCATCTAATACTATTGTTTACCTTTTTTTTCCTATCATATAGTTCAAGCTCTGAAAAGTGGCAGCTCTTTAAATTGGTTCCTTTGTCTTTTATACACACCTCCATTGTTTGTTTTTCTTGTTGTTATTCATTTGCTAAGTCACATTTGACTTTTTGCAACCACAAGGTGATCTTTTTTATTTCTTGCTTCAGTCCTTGAACCAACCATTTTACCAAGGAGATATGGTTCTTTCTATTGAAGAATAGAATTAGAAACCAAGATCTGGGTACCATCAGTTCAGTTCAGTCACTCAGTCGTGTCTGACAATTTGCGACCCCATGAATCGCAGCATGCCAGGCCTCCCTGTCCATCACCATCTCCCGGAGTTCACGCAGACTCATGTCCATCGAGTCAGTGATGCCATCCAGCCATCTCATCCTCTGTCGTCCCCTTCTCCTGCCCCCAATCCCTCCCAGCATCAGAGTCTTTTCCACTAATCAACTCTTTGCAGGAGGTGCCCAAAGTACTGGAGTTTCAGCTTTAGCATTGTTCCTTCCAAAAAAATCCCAAGGCTGATCTTCAGAATGGACTAGTTGGATCTCTTTGCAGTCCAAGGGACTCTCAAGAGTCTTCTCCAACACCACAGTTCAAAAGCATCAATTCTTCGGACCTCAGCTTTCTTCACAGTCCAACTCTCACATCCATACATGTCCACTGGAAAAACCATAGCCTTGACTAGATGGACATTTGTTTGCAAAGTAATGTCTCTGCTTTTCAATATGCTATCTAGGTCAGTCATAACTTTTCTTCCAAGGAGTATGTGTACATTAATATTGGACTGCCATTGCTCCTGGGAAAGTTCTGCTGACAGAATAAGGAAATACATGTTTCTATCCTAACAGATACATATACCCTTATCTACCAGTACTTGCATATGTCACCTTCTTATCTATATTGATCCAAACATGCGTTCATACTAATGTCTTCAAATCTAATCCATTATGACTTGTCACTACAACACTGAGAAAGCTTACTCCCACCATCCACCATCAATTACCTTGTTTCTCCAGTTTCAGTGTACATATAGAGCTGTATCAGAAGTGACTTTCCCATACTCACCGTAAACAAAGTATCAACTAGAATATAGTGCTTCTCTACAATATCTTTTGCCATTAACTTGAAAACTACTCATTTCTGAAGTTGTTTAGCATTTATCTTGCCCCCACACCCCCTTCAATGAGGTTTCCTATTTTGTAACTCAATTAGATTTTTTATAATTCTAATGTTTTATCCTGGGATTCTCTTGACTTCCTGTTTTTTTTTTTTAATTTTAATTGCTTATGGTTTATACTTTATATTTTTAAAACTCCATGGCATTTGATAGATTCATATTGTCGTGTATCTAATAGTATTATACATGAGAGTTTCGCCAGCCTAAAATATTCCAATGTTTTATCCACTAAACCTTCCCTGTTGACAACCTCATCTTATACATTGGCAAACACCTTCTCTATAGTTTGAGTTTTTCATAATCATGTGTGATTAGAATCTTGCATCATGTAGACTTTCCTGTTCTGTTTCCTTTACTCAGCAATATGCATTTATGATTCATTCATGCTGTTCCATATATTGATAGTTCATATCTTTTAGTCTCGATTTCTCTGGTAACAAAAACAGTTAACTGGCTCAGATAATAAATAATCTGCATGCAATGAGGGAGACATGGGTTTGTTCCCTGGGTCAGGAAGATCCCCTGAAGAAAGAAATGGTTACCCACTCCAGTATTTTTGCCTGGAGAATTCCATGGACAGAGGAGCCTGGCAGGCTATAGTCCATGGGCTCACAAAGAGTTGGACATGACTGAGCGACTTTCATTTTCACTTTTATTTTAATCGCTAAATAATATTCTGTTGTGGAGATGTACCATCATTTATTCATTTACCTATGAAAGGACATCTTGATTATTTCAAGTTTCAGAGAGTTTGGGAGACTGATTAGTGCTACTGCAATCATTCGTGTTCAGGTTTTTGTATGGACACAAACTTTTAAAATACTCTGTGTAAACATGTAGAAGTGTGATTATATGGTAAACTATGTTTGCTTTTGTAAGAAACTGCAAAACTCTCAGAAGTGGCTATACTGCTTTCATTCCCATTAGTAATAAATGAAAGTTTCTGTAGCTGGACATTTTCCCCAAGAATAGATAAAATTAATTGAATTATATTAATCATTCTAATAGATGTACTTCTCCTTGTTTTAATATACAGTTCTCTAATTATGAATGATGACGAGCATCTTTTCATACACATATTTGCCATTTGTATATCTTACTTGATGATTTCTTTGTTCACCTCTTAAATGGAAATTTTTTTGCTCACTTTTAATTGTGATATTAGATTTCTTAAAAGTTTTTGTTGTTGTTATTTTTTAATGGATTGAAGTTTCATTTCATAAAATGCTTTCTTTGGTATCGATTATATCATATGATTTCTTTTTTAGTCTATTGATATAGTGGTTACTTGACTGATTTTCAAATGCTTTTTTTTTTTTTTTTTTGGTTACACTGGGTGGCATACAGGGTGACCATGGATGGAACTTGTGCCTGTGGCAGTGGAAACTTACAGTCTTAACCTTTGGATGGTCAGGGAAGCCTCAGTTTTCAAATTTTAAGTCAGCTGAAATAAATTCAAGCTGGTGGCACTGCATAATTCTTTTTACAATTTTAAATTTTAGGTGACATTTGATAACATTTTGTTGAAATTTGAAACATCAATTTTATATTAATCTGTAGTTTCTCTTTCTTATACTATCTTTATCTCATTTGGTATTGTGGAATATTCGCCTGATAGAATTGGTTAGGAAATGTTCCTTATGCTTCTATCTTAAAAAAATATTGTGTAGAAATTATATTGTTTTGTAGTAAATATTTGGTAGAATACAACTGTGAGGCCATCTCGTCCTGATACTTTCATTTTGGGAAGGTTATTAATTACTAATACAATTTATATAATTAATAAAAGCATATTCATATTGTCTGTGTGAGTTCTTGTAATTTATGTCTCTCATGGAATTATTATATTTCCTCTGCATTATCTCACTATGGGCTTAGAATTGTTTGTAGTATTCCTTTATCATACTTTTTTATGTCCAAGAGATCAATAATAATAACCTATTTCATTTCTTAGATAATAAGGATCTCTTTTCTTGCTTAGCCTGACTAGATAGTTATAAATTTTATTGATCTTTTAAAAGATAAATCTTTCAGTTTCATTAATTTTCTTTGTTATTTTTGTTTCAATTTCACTTATTTCTAATTTGATTTTTATAATTGATTGTCTTTTGATTGCTTTCAGCTTAACTTTTTAACCAAAGTGGGCCTTAGGTTATCAGGTTTAGATTATTATTTTCTAAATTATATACTTACTTGTTATAAAAGTTTCTCTAATTATTTATTCAACTGTATTACACAAATTTAAATGTGCCAATTTTTAGTTTAATGTGGGTCATTTTTTTTTCCAAAGACATTATTTACAGATGTGTTATATAATTTCCTAATATTAGATTTTCTAGCTATCTTTCTGTATTGATTTCTAGTTGAATTCTATGAACTTCAGAATAATGTGTATTTTGCTGTGGCTTGACTGTGTATGATGTAAATATCAGTTGCATCGAGTTGATTAATAGTGCTATTCAGGTTAGCTTTATCCTTAACTGATTTTCCACCTGCTTGTTCTATAAACTGATAAGAGGATATTGAATTTTTTAACTCTACTAGTGGATGTGTCTATTTCTACTTTAAATTTTGCCTCATGTGTTTTGAAGCTTTATTGTTACATGAGTACATGCTTAAGACTGCTATATGTCCTTGGAGATTTGACCTATTTATAATTGTGTAGTACTTTTCTTTTATATGTGGCTCGGATGGTAAAGAATTTGCCTGCAATGCAAGAAACTCAGGTTCAGTCCCTGAGTTGGAGAGAACTCCTGGAGAAGGGAATGACTACCCTCTCCAATATTCTTGTCTGGAGAATTCCATAGACAGAGGAGCATGGCATGCTACAGTCTATGGGATCCTCAAAGAGTTGGACATGGCTGAGTGAGTAATACTTTCACTTTTTCTTTTTTGTACTAATTTTTTTTTTATCTTTATGGAGTCTAATTTTTCAGATAATAATATAATTACTCTAGTTCTATTTTGATTAGAGTTAGGGGCTTCCCTGGTGACTCAGATGATAAAAAAAAAAAAATTTTCCTGCAATAAGGAGACCTGGGTTCAATCCAAGGGTGGGGAAGATCCCCTGGAGAAGGAAATGGCTCTACTAACTGTTTATTATTATTATTTAATTAAGCCAGACATTCTTTGTTAATTAACTGATGTGTTTAGGCCTTTTACATTTAAAAAGTTAATCATTAGGTTATCTATTTTTAGGTTAATATCTACATTTAAAACTGGCGTCTATTCTTTGCATTTGTTCATTCTCTAGCTTTTCTCCTTGCCTCTTCTCTTATTTCTGCCTTCACTGGATGAGGGCTTCCCTGATAGTTCAGTTGGTAAAGAATCTAACAAAAGACGTAATCTCTATATGATGTCCTTTGTTTCATGGTTTTCTTTAAAATTCCAATAAAACTTATACATAATATATCACCTTTAAATAGTTGAATATCCGTTTCACATACAGTGTAGAAACAGTATATTACAACAGTGTATTCTCAACTTCATCTGAAATTTATAACTTTGTTCTCACTCACATAAGTCATCCATGTATCATCACCCAATGAATTAGTATTATCTTAAAGCATTTATCATTTTTATCAATTAAGAAGGTAAAAAGTCATTTTATTTTCATTTATTTCTTCTCCAACACTCTTTCTTTCTGTAGTTTATGACATATAATTGCTCTGCATAGAAGTTAAATAGGCAGGATGCAATATACAGAAGGACTTTTGTTCACAAAGAAATGTCTCTGCTTTTGAATATGCTATCTAGATTGGTCACAACTTTCCTTCCAAGGAGTAAGTGTCTTTTAATTTCATGACTGCAATCACCATCTGCAGTGATTTTGGACCCCCCAAAAATAAAGTCTGACACTGTTTCCACTGTTTCCTCCTCTATTTCCCAAGAAGTGATCGGACCAGATGCCACGATCTTCGTTTTCTGAATGTTGACATTTAAAGCAAATTTTCACTCTCTCTTTCACTTACATCAAGAGGCTTTTTAGTTCCTCTTCACTTTCTGCTATGAGGGTGGTGTCATCTGCATATCTGAGATTTTTGATATTTCTCCCAGCAATCTTGATTCCAGTTTGTGCTTCTTTCAGTACAGCATTTCTCATGATGTACTCTGCATAGAAGTTAAATAAGCAGGGTGACAATATACAGCCTTGATGTACTGCTTTTCCAATTTGGAACCAGTCTGTTGTTCCATGTCCAGTTCTAACTGTTGCTTCCTGACCTGCCTATAAGTTTCTCAAGAGGCATGTCAGGTGGTCTGGTATGCCCATCTCTCTCAGAATTTTCCACAGTTTATTGTGATTCACACAGTCAAAGGTTTTCGCATAGTCAATAAAGCAGAAATAGATGTTTTTCTGGAACTCTCTTGCTTTTTCATGATCCAGCCGATGTTGGAAATTTGATCTCTAGTTCCTCTGCCCTTTCTAAAACCAGCTTGAATATCTGGAAATTCACTGTTCATGTATTGCTGAAGCCTAGCTTGGAGAATTTTGAGCATTACTTTACTAGCGTTTGAGATGAATGCAATTGTGTGGTAGTTTGAACATTCTTTGGCATTGCCTTTCTTTGGGATTGGAGGTCCACTTGACTTCACATTCCAGGATGTCTGTCTCTAGGTGAGTGATCACACCATCATGATTATCTTGGTTGTGAAGATCTTTTTTTTTTTTTAATTTAAATTTATTTATTTTAATTGAAGGCTAATTACTTTATAATATTGTATTGGTTTTTCCATACATCAACATGAATCTGCCACGGGTGTACATGTGTTCCCCATCCTGAATCCCCCTCCCACCTCCCTCCTTTTACCATCCCTCTGGGTCATCCCAGTGCACCAGCCCTAAGCATCCTGTATCCTGCATCAAACCTGGACTGGCAATTCATTTT
Organism: Aepyceros melampus; assembly: GCA_006408695.1. NCBI lineage: Eukaryota > Metazoa > Chordata > Mammalia > Artiodactyla > Bovidae > Aepyceros > Aepyceros melampus. The sequence continues at coordinate 71,911 of SJXQ01010029.1, read as the reverse complement.
TGGTATGATATTATATATGTTTCAATGACATTCTCCCAAATTATCCCACCCTTTCCCTCTCCCACAGTGCCCAAAAGACTGTTCTATACATCTGTGTCTCTTGCTGTCTCACCTACAGGGTTATCGTTAAGATCTTTTGTACAGTTCTTCTGTGTTTTCTTGCCACCTCTTCTTAATATCTTCTGCTTCTTTTAGGTCCATACCATTTCTGCCAATATCCACTGGATCATTGAAAAAGCAAGAGAGTTCCAGAAAAAACATCTATTTCTGCTTTATTGACTATGCCAAAGCCTTTGACTGTGTGGATCACAATAAACTGTGGAAAATTCTGAGAGAAATGGGCATACCAGACCATCTGACCTGCCTCTTGAGAAAGCTGTATGCAGGTCAGGAAGCAACAGTTAGAACTGGACATGGAACAACAGACTGGTTCCAAATAGGAAAAGCAGTACATCAAGGCTGTATATTGTCACCCTGCTTATTTAACTTCTATGCAGAGTACATCATGAGAAACACTGGACTGGAAGAAACACAAGATANGAAGCAACAGTTAGAACTGGACATGGAACAACAGACTGGTTCCAATAGGAAAAGGAGTACATCAAGGCTGTATATTGTCACCCTGCTTATTTAACTTCTATGCAGAGTACATTATGAGAAACACTGGACTGGAAGAAACACAAGATAGAATCAAGATTGCTGGGAGAAATATCAATAACCTCAGATATGAATATGACACCACCCTTATGGCAGAAAGTGAAGAGGAACAAAAAAGCCTCTTGATGCAAGTGAAAGGAGAGAGTGAAAATGTTGGCTTAAAGCTCAACATTCAGAAAACAAAGATTATGGCATCCAGTCCCATCACTTCATGGGAAATAGATGGGGAAACAGTAGAAACAGTGTCAGACTTTATTTTGGGGGGCTCCAAAATCACTGCAGATGGTGACTGCAGCCATGAAATTAAAAGACACTTACTCCTTGGAAGAAAAGTTATGACCAACCTAGATAGCATATTCAAAAGCAGAGACATTACTTTGCCAACTAAGGTCCATCTAGTCAAGGCTATGGTTTTTCCTGTGGTCATGTATGGATGTGAACGTTGGACTGTGAAGAAGGCTGAGCACTGAAAAACTGATGCTTTTGATGTGTTGGAGAAGACTCTTGAGAGTCCATTGGCCTGCAAGGAGATCCAACCAGTCCATTCTGAAGGAAATCAACCCTGGGATTTCTTTGGAAGGAATGATGCTAAAGCTGAAACTCCAGTACTTTCGCCACCTCATGCAAAGAGTTGACTCACTGGAAAAAACTCTGATGCTAGGAGGGATTGGGGGCAGAAGGAGAAGGGGACAACAGAGGATGAGATGGCTGGATGACGTTACTGACTCAACTCCCTGAGTGAACTCTGGGAGTTGTTGTTGGACAGGAAGGCCTGGCATGCTGTGATTCATGGGGTCGCAGAGAGTCGGACACGACTGAGCGACTGAACTGGACTGAGCTGATTTCTGTCCTTTATCAAGTCCATGCTTGCATGAAATGTTCCCTTCGTATCTCTAATTTTTTTTGAAAAGATCTCTAGTCTTTTCCATTCTGTTGTTTTCATTTATTTTTTGCATTGATCTCTGAGGAAGGCTTTCTTATCTCTTCTTGCTAGTCTTTGGAACTCTGCATTCAGATGCTTTTATCTTTCCTTTTCTCCTTTGCTTTTTACTTCTCTTCTTTTCACAGCCATTTGTAAGGCTTCCCCATAAAACCATTTTGCTTTTTTGCATTTCTTTTCCACAGGGATGGTCTTGATCCCTGACTCAATGGACGTGAGTCTGAGTGAACCCCGGGAGTTGGTGATGGACAGGGAGGCCTGGCGTGCTGCGATTCATGGGGTCACAAAGATTCAGACACAACTGAGCGACTGAACTGAACTGAAAGATATGTACTGACATTGGTAAATGCATGCTTTATTTGGAAATTTGGCAAGTTCTTTCATTTGTTTAATTGTTTCTTTTTGTGAATTTCTCTTTTTTAAATTTTATTATTATTATTTTTGCTTTACAATGTTGTATTGGTTTTGCCATATATCAGCATGAATTCACCACAGGTGTTGATTTTCTAATTAAGATATTATCATTAGCAAGTAAAAAATAGTACATCCTTCCCGTTCTAATCTTCACAATATTTGTTTTTTTTCTTTATCTTCTTTTTTTTAAATTATTTTTATTTTTTAGTTTGTTTTGCTTTACAATACTGTATTTGTTTTGCTATACATTGACATGAATCAGCCACGAGTGTACATGAATTCCTAATCCCGACCCCCACCTCCCCTCTCCCGCCTCACACCTTCTCTCTGGATTATCCCCGTGCATCAGTCCCAAGCATCCTGCATCCTGCATCAAACCTAGACTGGCAATTCGTTTCACTTATGATATCATACATGTTACATTGCCACTCTGCCAATTCATCCCACCCTCTCCCTCTCCCACAGAGTCTAAAAGGCCGTTCTATACATCTGTGTCTCTTTTGCTGTCTTGCGTACAGGTTTATCATTACCATCTTTCTAAATTCCATATATATGTGTAAGTATACTGTATTGGTGTTTTTCTTTCTGGCTTACTTCACTCTGTATAATCGGCTCCATGTCATCCACCTCATTAGAACTGATTCAAATGTATTCTTTTTAATAGCTGAGTAATACTCCATTGTGTATATGTACCACAACGTTCTTACCCATTCATCTGCTGATGGACATCTAGGTTGCTTCCATGGCAGATACCACCAATGCAAATGATTCCATGATTCTCTTGCTCTCAAAAAATATAACTAATATATTAAAAAATTCTCCAAAAATTATGTTCGCTGTCATTTTTTTGTATATAATTATTAACAAAATCAATAATTAACTTCCAGTCTCCATCTGATAAATATTTTAAATCTTAAGTAAGTGTTGAAGTTAATAAAATATTTGTTTGCTTCATTTAAGATAATTATACAACTGTGTGTTTTATATTGATTTTATGATTTATATTCTTAGGTTTTTTGATGTGAAAAGTGACTTGAATTTACAGAACAGATTTACTTGATCAATGTGTTTTACTGTTTGCTAATTGCTAAGTCACTTCAGTCGTGTCCGACTCTGTGCGATCCCATAGATGGCAGCCCATCAGGCTCCCCCGTCCCTGGGATTCTCCAGGCAAGAACACTGGAGTGGGTTGCCATTTCCTTCTCCAATGCATGAAAGCGAAAGGTGAAAGTGAAGTCGCTCAGTCAGGTCCGACTTAGCGACCCCATGGACTGCAGCCTACCAGGCTCCTCCATCCATGGGATTTTCCAGGCAAGAGTACTGGAGTGGGGTGCCACTGTTAAATTGAGAAAGCATAGGTTTTAACATGTAAAAATTCAGTTGTGAATTCTTCATAAGTGAAATGAGCTTCTAATTGTCCTTTATAATCACCTACATAAAATAATACAATTTCTTAGTTATTCTTTTCTAATTCTTTACTATGCACAGAATTCATACTAAACTTATTACAGCTCTCAGTATCCAGTATACCTCTCTTTGCTTTGTGCTTCTAGGCTTGTATTTTTGTTTCCGTGTTCTGTCACTAAGTTATGTCCAACTCTTTGTGATCCCAAGGACTGCAGTGTGCCAGGCTTCCCTGTCTTCATTATCTCCTAGAGTTTGCTTAAATTCATGCCTGTTGAGTCACTGATGCTATCTTTCTAACCATTTCATCCTCTGCTGACCCTTTCTACTTTTACTTTCAATCTTTCCCAGCATCAGGGTCTTTTCCAGTGAGTCAGTTCTTCCCATGAGGTGACAAAAGTATTGGAGCTTCAGCTTCAGAATCAGTGCTTTCAATGAATATTCAGGGTGGATTTCCTTTAGGATCGACTGGTTTGATCTCCTTGCATTCCAAGGGATTCTCAAGGGTCTTCTCCAGGACCACAGTTCAAAAGCATCATGGCATTCAGCCTTTTTTTTTTTTTTAATTCAGCTCTCACATCCATACATTACTACTGGAAAATCCATAAACTTGACCATATTGGCCTTTGCCAGCAAAGTGATATCTCTGCCTTTTAACATGCTGTCTAGGTTTGTCAAAGCTTTCCTTTCAAGGAACAAGCTACTTTTAATTTCATGGGTGCAGTCACTGCCTGCAGTGATTTTGGAGTCCAAGAAAATAAAATCTGTCACTGCTTCCATTTCCCTCCTTCTATCTTCTTTTTACTCTACATTTTCTTTTTTTAAAATTATTTTCAGTAGTACAGATATCAAGGATCAATTTACATTGGAACAGTAGCTGAATAAAATTCTAAAATGATTACAAACTTAACTAAATTCTGCCTATAAGGAGGCATTGTCTGATAGTGGTGCACTTTCTCAACACAAAGACAAGAAAGCTGCAGATATAAAACATAATTGTGAAAGAAAGCAGAATATTTAAGGCATTTCTAGTTTTAGCTAGGAAAGATTTGTAAGAAATAATGGAACAGCCCTACCTAAATATTTATTCTTGAGGAGTTATATATCCTTGCCATTATCCCATTTATCTTACTTCACTCGTACAGAAGGTAACAGAATCATGGTCTGCAATTCCTTCATGAGTGTTATCATATGATTTGGTCAAGAATGTCATATAAACATTATCTGAATAATTATAATAAATCAAATCTAAAACTAACCAAATAAAATAGAACATAACACTTTAAATATTTTCACTGAAAAGCAGCAAGTGATGGAACTGTTTTCTGTATGAAACTAGTACTGCAAATAGCAGCTTTATTCATAATTATTATACTTAAACTTTCAGGTGAAGGAGTAAAAAGTTATATAAACCATCAACTTGTACATACCAGTAAAAAATAGTATTGATAGTAAATTTATAGAGGCAAAATAAATAAAGACCAATTGATTATATGAAAATATAATTTCAGACTACCTGAAACTACTTTACACTTCAAAACTATGGCAAAACCAATACAATATTGTAAAGTAAAAAAAAATAAAATAAAATAAATTAAACTTCAGAACTAATTCTTACCTAATTCTTATTATCAGAAAATTTAGTGAGAAAAATTAATCTGATTATCTGGAAAATGATGTATCATGACTGTAAAGATTAACTTCTGCTGAGCTACTACTTTAAAAAATGGAAATACACACAGATAAATTCATTATGTATTTTACTTGATTCAAATATTTTCAGCTTAATTTTTACTTGTATACCTCAAATTTATCCAAGTTTCTTTTCAAAATTTGTATGCACATTTTTAATTATTTAAATTATGTTTTAATATTGTTTTCAGATTAACAGACTAAATTAAACTGTGTAAATATTTCCTGTGTATTCATTCTTCACAGAAATATTTTTAGAAAATTTATTAGATTTCACTGTAAAATTTGACAGATGAGTTTTTTTTTTCATCTATTTCGTTTCCCTTTCATCAACATATTGAAAAATAGTAAATTTACTTTTACTCTGAAATATACTTTTCAAAAAATTCCAACAAAATGTCAATCAGTACATGGCATTGTTAGTGTCAACTATATTTCTGTGATGAACTGAGCCGAAAAACTGATGATACAGAGGAAAATTTATTTGTTGTACAGACATTTGTTGGCACTAAGAAAGGAAAAAATATATCACTTTACAGGTTTGATTAACTGAGGTTATATATTTTTATGTTTTATTTCCCTTATTCACAGTAGATATAAATAGTGGTTATGAACAATTTGGTTAACTAACTACAGGATTAAAAATATGAGATATTTTTGTGGCATAAAATAATGATATATTTATTATCTATAATGATATATATTTTTCTCTCTCAAATATTATATTCAAACCTAATGACATTCTGACATTTAATGCTTCTATTAAAGATAATACATATAAAAATTTAGAAAAGTTCAAGTGTTATATTGAACAACAAATACTAACATTATTATTAATCCTTCTCTTTAAATAATAATAGTAGTATTGGTATGTGTTAGTTGCTCAGTCATGTCCAACTTTGCAACCCCATAGACTATAACCCATCAAGCTCCTCTATCCATGGGATTTTTCAGTCAAGGACACTGGAATAAGTTGCCATTCCTCTTTTCAGAGGATAGTATTGTTATAGAATAATCTTATTTAAATTGCAGAATACAATCTAAATATAGTAATTGGACTGGCAAAGCAAGTTAATACTCATGAGATTGTTTTTATGGCATTTTGAGTAATAAGTCTGTGTGTTTATTATTGGAACATAAATAAGAAATCCTCACTGAATATATAAGAGAACAGCAAGATAATTTTTTAATTATATCCTTACAGCATATGCAGTCTTTCATGTTAATGGAGAAATGACATCTTGACACAGATTTGAGCCCATATATTTTATGTAAGGTAAATTCTACGCAAGAATAGAGGTCATTCTTTGTACTGATATGATTATTCCTACACAACACAAACCAATGCTCAGTAATGTTCCTAAATTCTAAAAACTCAGAATATTCTTATACCTTAAAATTGGCACAGTATGAGATTTCTGATACCTTTAATCTTTACCTTAAATATAAATTAGTTACATAAGAATTATAGCTATGATGACCATATACCCTAATTTTCCCTAAATTCTTCCCATAAAGCTATTTATTCTTTCAAAAATTCTATATTCTTCCTTTAGTCATAAACATAATCAGTATTTCTCTGTTGTTACATGTACCTTACTTGTTGATGTTAGAATGTTATTTCCTATTTCTTCAATGATCATATTCTGCTGATATTAATATTTGAATGTATCTATTACATAAGATAAGGGACGATGATAACTAACTACTATGCATACATGTGTGTTTATAACTAATCTTTATACGTGTATGTATGTGTATATATGATTTTTCCTTCTAACAACTCATTTACAGCTGAATAATCGAAAATATTTTCTAATTAAGATACTTTAATCTGGTTGCCCAGAAAAGGCAATGGCAACCCATTCCAGTACTCTTGCCTGGAAAATCCCTTGGGCGGAGGAGCCTGGAAGACTGCAGAACATGGGGTCGCTGAGGGTTGGACACGACCGAGCGACTTCACTTTCACTTTTCACTTTCATGCACTGGAGAAGGAAATGACAACCCACTCCAGTGTTCTTGCCTGGAGAATGCCAGGGACGGGGGAGCCTGGTGGGCTGCCATCTGTGGGGTCGCACAGAGTCGGACACGACTGAAGCATTTAGCAGCAGCAGCAGCAACAGCAGCAACAATCTGGTTCCCACCTAATTCCCCTAACCCCAGTGATAAAAGAAAAGCAGAAGTATTATCATAAGGACTTTGATTTCTAGTAACAAAACATCAAGAAAAGGATGAAAACTATTTTGACTTATCAGTCATATTTCTTTTTTCTCCAATGATGATTTTTTTTCCTTCTGCTGACAAGAATAAAAAGAGCTTGGTTCCAACATTAAAGGACGTATTTTATTTATAACCAGGCAGGCTTGAAATTCTTCATTTTAAATCCCTGTTGAACTTTAGAGAAACCTTTAAAAACTCAGTTACATTTATACTAGGATTTTACCCCAGACTTCAAAGTACAGAATTCTAATTCTCAGGAAAAATAACCTAATATGGAAGAGCCACAGGACCATATGAATGTCTTAGGGAACACATGTACACCAATGGCTGATTCATGTCAATGTATGGCAAAAAAAACACTACAATATTGTAAAGTAATTAGCCTCCAATTAAAATAAACTAATTAATTTTTAAAAAAAATCTTAAGGAGAGTTACCTCTAAGCTTTGCCAAAAATGTGGACCTGGTTCTCCTTCAGAGAAAAATTTGAATGGTATTCAAATAAAAATCTTTGATTATTGCCCGACTTGAAATAATTCATGTGGAGCTATCTTGCTAGAGCAGGAAATGTCAACCCACTCCAGTATTCTTGCCAGAATTTTATGGACAGAGGAGTCTGAAGACCTAGAGTTCACGGTGTCACAGTCAGACATGACTGAGCAACTAACACACATATCTTATTAGTGGACTTTAAAACAAATTCCCACTATTGTGAAGGCAATTTAGCAGATTAATTTTTTAAAGATCAGTCCTCAAAGTCATGAATCAAAGTAACATTAGAGTACAATAAACAACTTCTGAGGAGGTACTTTTTTGTTAGAGGACACTTTCTAAAAGACAGTTTAGCAGTCTTGAGTCCATGTGGTTGTTACACTTCATTTTATTTTCAACTGAATTCAGAAATGGAGAGAAAGTATATTCTTAATTAAGGAAGACAAGTAATTGTTGTGAGATAATTAATTATAGAAATCTAACAAAGAGTGTAACTAATCACACAGGAGGGCATACTTCATTTATTATTATAAACTTTAAATAAATAATAAGTTACATCAATTTTGCTTTAAAGAAAACAGATAAGGCTTATAATTTTAATAGTAAGACAAAAAGGTACAAATAAATAAATTGTAATATTTTTGAAGGTAATTATACATCACTTTTTACGTCTCATAAGACTATGCTAATTTCATAGAATAAAACTAGCGTTTAAAACATTCTAGTTGTGAAATCAGGTCTAAAGTTTGTCCTGAATATGCCCAAGCTTTTGATTATTAAAAAAAAAAAAGTTATTCAGCATTGTCTGTCACTGAAATCTTATTGGTTTGGATAAAATGTTTCTTCCAGTTTTCCAAACTATTTTAAGAAAAACCTGAATGAACGTTTTGGCCAGTTCAATAAAAAGTACATTATAAATACAAGAAATTATAGCATATTTAGTTATTTAGCTAATGTTTCATGATATCAGTAGTTAGGAATAAGAAAGTAGTTTTTATCATTTGTCTTTGTCTTCTCTTATAAACATTTATTGATGACTTGCAAGAATTCGGCAACTGAATAATGTGTTAGCTACATACAAGTGAACATAAATTCATTCTACAATTAACTCATAATGTCATAAGAAAGACAAGTTTCCCACAAGATAATTAAAATAAAATGTGGCAGTTACTGTGATAAGTATAGGTAAAGACTATTAGGAAATATTTTTAAGGAGAAGCAAAGAAAGAAAAGTGAGAGAATATCATGTCAGTCAGTCAGTTCAGTCATTCAGTCATGTCCCACTCTTTGCAATCCCATGGACTGCAGCACACCAGGCTTCCCTGTCCATCACCAACTCCCAGAGCCTACTCAAACTCATGTGCATTGAGTCAGTGGTGCAATCAAACCATCTAATCCTCTGTCCTCCCCTTCTCCTCCTGCCTTGAAACTTTCCCAGAATCAGGGTCTTTTCCAATGAGTCAGTACTTTGAATCAGGTTGCCCAAGTATCGGAGCTTCAGCATCAGTCCTTCTGAAGAATATTTAGGACTGATTTCCTTTAGGATTAACTGGTTGGATCTCCATGTAGTCTAAGTGACTCTCAAGAGTCTTCCCCAACACCACAGTTCCAAAGCATCAATTCTTTGGCACTCAGCTTTCTTTATAGTTCAACTCTCACATCCATACATAAATACTGGAAAAACCATAGCTTTGATGAGATGGACCTTTGTTTGGTAAAGTAATGTCTCTGCTTTTTACTGTGCTGTCTAGGTTGGTCATAGCTTTCCTTCTAAGGAGCAAATGTCTTTTAATTTCATGGCTGCAGTCATCATCTGCAGTGATTTTGGATCCCCCAAAATAGAGTCTCTCACCGTTTCCATTGTGTCCTCATCTATGTGGCATGAAGTGATAGGACTGGATGCCATGATCTTACTTTTCTGAATGTTGAGGTTTAAGCCAGATCCATCACTCTCCTTTTTCACTTCATCCATAGGTTCTTTAGTTCTTCTTGGCTTTCTTCCATAAGAGTGGTGTCATCTGAAGATCTGAGGTTATTGGTATTTCTCTGGGCAATCTTGATCCCAGCTTGTGTTCAATCCAGGCTGGTATATGATATGATGTACTCTGCATATAAGTTAAATAAGTGGGGTGACAATATACAGCCTTGACTTACTCCTTCCCTGATTTGCAACCAGTTTGTTTTCCATGTGCAATTCGAACTGAAGCTTCCTAACCTGCATACAGATTTCTCAGGAGGAGGTCAGGTGGTCTCATATTCCCATCTCTAAGAGTCTTCCAGTTTTCTGTGATTCACAGAGTCAAAGGCTTTGGTGTAGTCAATCAAGCAAAAGTAGATGTTTTTCTGGAACTCTTTTGCTTTTTTGATGATGTTGCAGATAATTTGCAAATGTTGGCAATTTGATCTCTGGTTCCTTTGCCTTTTTTGAAATCTAGCTTGAACATCTGAAAGTTTCCAGTTCACATGCTGCTGAAGTCTGACTTGGAGACTTTTGAGCATTACTTTGCTAGTGTGTGAAATGAGTGCAATTGTGTGGTAGTTAGAAGATTATTTGTCATTGCCTTTCTTTGGGACTGGAATGAAAACTGACCTTTTCCAGTTCTGTGGCCACTGCTGAGTTTTCCAGATTTGCTGGCATATTGAGTGCAGCACTTTCCCAACATCATCTTTTAGGATTTGAAATAGCTCAACTGGAATTCCATCACCTCCACTGGCTTTGTTCATAGTGATGCTTCCTAAGGCCCCCTTGATTTTGCATCTCAGGATGTCTGGCTCTAGGTGAGTCATCACATCATAATTGTTATCTGGGTCACGAAGATCTTTTTTGTATAGTACTTTTTGTGCATTCTTGCCATCACTTCATAATATCTTCTGTGTCTGTCAGGTCCATATCATTTCTGTCATTTATCGAGCCCATCTTTGCATGAAATGTTCCTTTTGTATCTCTAATGTTCTTGAAGAGATCTCTAGTTTTTCCCTTTCTGTTTTTTCCTCTATTTTTTGCATTGATCTCTGAAGAAGCCTTTCTTATCTCTCCTTGCTATTCTTTGGAGCTCTGAATTCAAGAATATCTTTCCTTTTCTCCTTTGCCTTTAGCTTCTTTTCTTTTTGCAGCTATTTGTAAGGCCTCTGCAGACAACCATTTTGCATTTTTGCATTGCTTTTTCATGGGGTTGCCTTTGATCATGGGCCTCCTGTACAATGTTACGAACATCTGTCCATAGCTCTTCAGGCACTCTATCAGACCTAATCCCTTGAATCTATTTCTCACTTCCACTGTATAATCATAAGGGATTTGATTTAGACCATACCTGAATGGTCTAGTGATTTTCCTTGCTTTCTTCAATGCAAGTCTGAATTTGTCAATAAGGAGTTCATGATCTGAGCCACAGTCAGCTCCTGGTCTTGTTTTTGTTGACTGTATAGATCTTTTCCATCTTTGGCTGCAAAGAATAAAATCAATCTCATTTGATGTTGACCATCTGGCAATGTCCATGTGTAGAGTCTTCTCTTGTGTTGTTGGAAGAGATCGTTTGCTATAACCAGCACATTCTCTTGGCAAAACTCTGTTAGCCTTTGACCTGCTTTGTTTTGTCCTCCAAGGCCAAAGTTGCCTGTTACTCCAGGCATCTCTTGTTTCCAGGAATCTTATGTAAGGGTAGGTATCTAGTAGAATGATAACACAGCTGTATATTAGGAGGTGAATAGAAAGTAGTAAGGAAAAAATATGAGATAGGTAGAGCACACTGCAAAAGTAAATTTATGGATTTGGAAAACATCTTCAAGATGTATACTTGTGGTGGATACATGTTGATGTATGGGAAAACCAATACAATATTGTAAAGTAATTAACCTCCAGTTAAAATAAATAAATTTATATATATTAAAAAAAGATGTCTAGGATTAGAACATAATGTGTTCTACAGAGTTGTCAGAGATAAAGCAAAGGATGATGGTAAGAGAGAGTTTGGCAGCACCTCATGTGCTCAGTTGAGAATTTCAAGTTATCTTATAATGTCAAGGGATCCCTGGAGTATTAGAAGCAGAAAAATAAAATTAAATATTAAACAGTTACTTTTTTTTCTCCTCTCTAGTTAAGTGGTACAATGGATGCATTTGGAGGAATTAAGAAAAGAGACAGAGGGTTAATCAGAGGAATTTGGTGGTAGCCTAGGCATGGTTTTATAACAGAAGAATGAACTACATTGGAAGGTCTTGGAAACAGAGAAAGCAGATTGTTTGCTAGGTTATCCCTTATATCAAATCACTATGAATTCAAGGAGTAATAATGTGATCTGATCTTCTGCAAAATGTAATTGAATGGAAAGTAAAAAGACTTATTGAAATGTAATTTTATTTTACACAGTTATAACAGATATGTCCATACATATCTCTCAATGTTTTTTGTGTCACTCTTCCTATATTGAAAAATGGAGTGTTATTCAGTCATTTATGTGAAATTCTTTGTGGCCCCATGGACTGTAGCCTGCCAGACTCCTTTGTTCATTGAATTCTCCAGGCAAGAATACTGCTGTGGGTAGGCCATCCCTTTTCCAGGGGATCATCCCAACTTAGGAATCAAACCTGGGTCTCCACATTGCAGGCAGATTTTTTACCATCTGAACCACCAGCTGAAAAGTTAAAAATCATATTTTCTAAGCTTCTCTTCAGATAGATTTTCTGATTATTACTTTGGTTCTATCGCACTTGTTTCCACATGAAATTTGAATTCAGGACCATTACAGCAAGATGGTAGAAAATGTATGAGAGCCATTCAGTGGGGCTTGAGCAGTGTGAATCCGGGCCCTGTATTCACAGCAGTGACATCTGGATTTTAAGATAATTAGCAATGTGTTTCAGGGGTCTGCAGTTAGGTTAAACAGTTTTCTTGTGAAACAGAAATGGCATATCCTTTGCTGGTTTAGCTCTGTTGAAATAAATGTTGTTTAAAAGTCATTCCTAGAAACAAAGATTAAAACCACTTCTCTAGCTTTGGTGATTATCATAAATACCAAACTCTGTATTAATTTTGGTATAAAAATAGCTAGAGGGTTTGCTATTATCTGAATATGATCCTGAATTGTATATTCAGGCTAGATTCTTCTTTAGAACAGATCCCCATTTAATTTAATGCAGCAATGCGCTCAGTTAGAAAACTAAATTCATTGGCCTATGTTACAATTATTGTGGCCCCATGACTGAACTTATTAGTTACAAGGACAATTCTACTGGAAAATTCTGCTAAAGTTTTGAGACCATAATATGCTTGTCTCCCATTGCCCTTTACATTATTTTTTTTAACCTCTTTTACTGGAGGAAATTTGTTTTAATGGCTATGTCTGTAACAATCCACATGTGACCCGAACGGAAAAAAAAAAAAAAAAACTAGGAAAAATAAAGAACATTTTTGCTCTGTCAGCTTGTGGGCATTCAAATCAATGCAGTGATCTTAGTATCTTCTGGATAACTGAGGACATTCTTGGAGAAAAAAGAAAGAACCAATTACAATATACTATCCAATTTCTGTCACTGATAATATAACAAACTTAATTCTATGATGGATATGAGAATTTTCTGTTTCAACTAAAAGTCTGAGCTGCAAGCAACAGAAGATGACTCTTTTGAATAAGCAAAAACAGACTCACTAAAAAAATAATAAATAGTAGTTCAGATAACTGTTATGAGGAATAGAAAACAATTTTCAGGAATTGTGCTTAAGGACATATATTGAAAATGAGCCAAAGATAAAACCAACTGTAGTTTCACAATTGAAACTATTTCTTTGTCACATACTCAGTCTTGAAATCAACAGAACATCAGACTGTCGTTCCTGCTACTATCAGTATCTGATAACTTGACCATCACCCAAAACAAATGTCAGGAAACCTCTTACCACCCTTGTTTATTTCTAGACTTAAGTTTGTAGTGTTTCTGATTTAAGGATATTATTTTCCAAGTTTATATACTAGTTACAATGATTCAAGGAATTTCTACTTCTGGATTTTACTATGATGTGCAAGTAGTGCTGGGAATTTTCCAATTATAGCTAAGGTATTCAATGTTTTGGGTGGCCAGAAACACAACAGATATGCACCACACTGTATATGATTAAATTGTCTTACTACACTGCATATGAATATCTTATCACTGACAATAATTTACATGAATACATTTCTGTTTAGGTTAAGCATAAAATACCATAAAATTATGATATTCTATAATGTTAAAATCACTCAATATATTTCAAAACTGTATGTAATTTATGAATTGTTCAACATTGAAATACAGAAACACAGTCATCTACATGGAAGAATACACATATAATGATGCATACAAAAATCTTAAACCTCAATTTATTAACAGGAAAATTAATTTAAAATATTATGTGGAAGGCCTTGGCACCTAGAGAGTGAACAAGATTTCTGACTTTATTCTCCTGGCAAACTATTCAAATCTGCTTTTGTTGGATGTGCCCAGAGGTGGCCTAACACAAAGGAATCTCTGGCTCTTATAGCCACACACACTGGAGAAGCCCATAGGAATGGAGCATGTCCACTGCAGGAGCTGTAGTTGAGTCCTTGGGCCAAGATCCCCCCCTCATCTGTCAATCTACCACTGAACTTTTGATGAAAGAATCTGTTTCCTACCAAAAGGAAAATCTGGGATTTTAGAATAAGGACTCTACTTAGAAAAGCAAAGGAAGGTGATAGACGATTTAAAGAATGAGCCCCTCAAACTAGCTGTCCAGAACCCTTAAATTCAAGCCCTGATCTCTTTGTGTTTGGGGCTGGAGTGACATCTGAACTGCTCATTTCTGTTTAGCTGGCATTCAGGTTTTATCCTCCAACCATCTCTCTTAGAAGAATGAGGAGATTGAGTTTACAGGAAACTGCTTTTCTTTCCTGAGCACAGGAACTGAGAGAAAATGTAAAGCAAGACTGTCTGTTTCAAATGGTTAAAAGATAACACTTCTCTGTTCCCTTAGAGGAGAAAGAAATGGCACCCCACTCCAGTACTCTTGCCTGGAAAATCCCATGGACGGAGAAGCCTGGTAGGCTGCAGTCCATGGGGTTGCTATGAGTGGGACTCCCCTGATTGACTTCACTTTCACTTTTCACTTTCCTGCATTGGAGGAGGGAATGGCAACCCACTCCAGTATTCTTGCTTGGAGAATCCCAGGGACAGGGGAGCCTGGGGGCTGCCGTTTATGGGGTTGCACAGAGTTGGACAAGACTGAAGCAACTTAGCAGCAGCAGGAGCAGTTCCCTTAGTATTAGACTGGTGGAGAAGAGACAGAATTCAACTCCAATTCCTCCTTGTTTTTTTTTTTTTTTTTAATTAATTTTTATTTTGGGGTTTGTTTTGCTTTGCAATACTGCATTCGTTTTGCTATACATTGACATGAATCAGCCATGAGTGTACATGAACGCCCAATCCCGACCCCCCCCACCCCCATTATTTTTTTCTAATTTCTCTACCAAACAGGTATGTGGTCAGGAGCAATAAGCTGACATCTGTCCAGAAGGCCAAGTTCTTTGGAAGAAAGATTAATGCTTATAAAAATGCTATTGTTTGCCCTGACAGTTCATAGGATCTTTCTTGCAAAACCAGTGCATATTGGTTGGAAATGGAAGACTATTCATTCACAATTATTAGTTCACAAGTGTACTAACATACAATGACAGGGAGTGGTAGTTTGATTTGGAGAACATGTGTATTGGGCTGAGGCTGGACTGAGAGTTGGGATTTTTCTAACCTGATTATGGTAACAGGGAAACATTAACAAACACCATTTGGATGGTGCTAAAAATACAAAGGGAACCTTTAGATGTTATAAATGGGTTAGATTGCTAAAATGAGATTGAGTTAGACAGGAAATAAATTTGAAAGTGGAACTTATTGAACCAGATTGTCCTTGGAGAATCAAGAAAACGAACACCTTTTAAAGCCAGATTCCTAGAAACTTTTCTGTTCACTATGGAAGCCACTCTATGTGTGACTTTCACATTAAAAAAAAAAAAAATCAAATATTGAATCATTAATTGCTAAAAGTCCTTTCAAAAGTACAAAATTTATTGAAAAGGAAGCTAAAAATTGATTTATAATCCTGAAAATGAGATACCTTTATTATCATAGTTGATTCACATACTTAGGTTTATTGTAAATTGTAGTTATGTTGTAAGGCAGTTGATCCAACTGATTGTTGAATATATCTTTCTATATGTGTTTTGTTTTGCTTCTTGTGGATTAGTTTGTATAGCTAAAACTGATAATTCATATCAGATATGTTTTGAAGATGTGTATGTTGCATATTGAATGCTTTCCTGGGTTTTTAGTTCAGTTTTATTTACCATGTCTTTGCCAAATCCTGTATTTTTCCCATTTTCATGCCAAAGTGTTTCCATTTATTATTACTATCTTTTCCATCAAAAAGGAGATTTTATTGTTTTATTTATTATTTCCATTGTATATCACTATTAAGATTTTAAAGATTCTTATTCAGAACTCAGGAATAATATAGGTTGTTTGACTTAACCTGTATGCATTTGTGTTAAAGAGAATTAGCAACTCAAATGTGTGCTTTAAATGTAGTCTAATAGTTTTCCCATAACCTTTGATGTAAAAATCTGAAACCCAGGTGTCCTTTGTAAGTTTACAGGAGTGAGCTTTTAACATATTTTTATGTCATTGAAGGTGGTATTTAATTCTACATTTATGATAGAAGTGAATGGGTTTCCATCGGGCATATGCCAAACTCTTCAATTTTTTATTAAGGGAATGTTAACTTTATTTTTATATGTGGATGCATTTTCAACAGTCAAAAAATTACTTTCATGCTATCTCCAGAAAACCATATCAAGCCAATGAATTTCAGATTCTATGAAAGATACTGATGTTAAAAAAGATGATGTTTGAAAACACTGCATGACGTAGTAAAAGTGAACTTTAAAATTTATCTCCTGACATATCACTCTCCAAATTAAACCTCAGTAATAAGTATTTTGATTGGAGTGCATATTCATTTTAAATACTTTGCAAACATGTCCAAATTTATGCATTAAATATATGAGGTTGAATACCACTAAATTGCCAATATTTGATCCTTATGACTTATATAAATAATAATTTATACACATAAATAATTTATACACGTACTTTTTAAATTTATATGTGCTGTGTGTGCTTAGTCACTCAGTCATGTCTGACTCTGCCACCCCGTGCACGGTAGTCTGTGAGGATCTCTATCCATGGGGATTCTCCAGGCAAGAATACTGGAGTGGGTCATCGTGTCCCCCTCCAGGAGATCTTCCCATCTGAGGGATCGAACCCAGCTGTCACTCATTGCAGGCAGATTCTTTACCCTCTGAGCCACCGGGTAAGCCCTTAAATATATGTGTGTGCAACTGAAGCTCAGTTACTTCAGTCATGTCCGACTCTTGCAACCCTATGGACTATAGCCCACCAGGCTCCTCTGTCCATGGAATTCTCCAGGCAAGAATATTGGAGTGGGTTGTCATGCCCCACTCCAGGGGATCTTCCCCACCCAGGGATTGAACCCAGGTCTCCTGAATCTTCTGCATGGCAGGCGGATTCTTTACTACTGAGCCACCTGGGAAGCCCTAAATTCATATAACTAGTACCAATTATTTTCCTGTTTCTTAATAGGTTTTCACTCAATGCTTTCTTGATTAATTAATATTATGGCTAACTTTATAGTTAATTTGTTATATAAAATACTTAATAAACTGTAAAATATATTATTATACCAGTTTCTAATACTATACATTTATGTTATTTTATAATTTTGTTTTGGTTTTGCAAACATTTCTCAATTATTATCTTTCTCCATGTTAATTTGTGCATGTATGTGGAAATGACTCTAGGGTATGTACAAAGAGATAGAATTGTTATGTATACTTATTACTACTCTAAATTATAGCTTTGAATTAAGCTTCATCACCAGAAGGCTACACATCTGGTGTGTGTAATTCCAGCACCTTGCAGAATTGCTTGGCTGAGTTATGCTTAACGTTTTGTGCCCATCATTAACAGTAGTCTCAAAGAAAAAAAACCAGAAACAGCAGCATGAAATGTGTTCATGCATCCGTTCTACAAAATGCTGTTGCTGCATAATCTTTTGGTGTTGTGTTGTGCTTTCCACAGAAATTATAAATTATCCCTCATGACCACACCAAAATTTCTACAAGATGATGATTATGCTTTTGATAACTGAAAGGTTTTAATATCAGTGTTTCATCCTGTTTTACTTTGTAAATCAAAATAACAACAGAGGTTCAAGTAAAACAATTACATTGATCCCTTAGGTGGGTAAGTTTGCCTTGCTTCACTACTTTTGTTTGCTGCTGCTAAGTCACTTCAGTCGTGTCTGACTCTGTGCGACCCCACAGACGGCAGCCCACTAGGGTTACCCCCGTTCCTGAGATTCTCCAGGCAAGAACACTGGAGTGGGTTGCCATTTCCTTCTCCAATGCAGGAAAGTGAAAAGTGAAAGTGAACTCGCTCAGTCGGGGCCTACTCTTAGTGACCCCATGGACTGCAGCCCACCAGGCTCCTCTGCCCATGGGATTTTCCAGGCAAGAGTACCTACACTCCTCTTATCATAAATGTATTATTCGTATGACACTTATTTAGTCAGTATTTTAGAAAGCCATAAAGTAGTTTAAGATATTAGATTATGGATAAAAGTCTTAATATAATGCTTATCTTTTTCACTGAGATGTTAAATAGTATACTTTATACCTAGTAGAATATATGGATTATGTAAAAGAACAAAGTGTCATTTCTCCTTGATGATGACACAAAGAACAAACAGTATAGATAGATGAAACCAGCTTTCTGCAGGTATAACTTCATTGCAAGTGATGTGTAGTAAATTAGTTACTTATGAGAATAGTTTGCCCTTGTTGCTCTCAAAGGCCCATCAATCTAAATGCAAATTAATATAATAAGAGAAAAATCTAGGAGATTTTTCTATGTTAATAACTAATGTATTTGGATATGTTCATTCAGTCTAAATAGTGACAAGTTCAAGATAAATTCTAAGTACTGTTTTTTCAATATTATGATAGGAATATACAGAGGCTCTCTGGAAGACATGAGAATTCTGGAGGCTATTAATGCATTTTATAAAGTGTTCTATACTTTCTTTGGTCTTCCCTGGTGGCTCAATGGTAAAGAATCTGCCAGGCAATGCAGGAGACACAGGTTCCATCCGTGCTCCAGTACGATCCCTGAAGAAGGAAATGGCCACTCCAGTATTCTTGCCTGAAGAACCTCATGGAGGCTGGCGTGCTACAGTCTGTGAGGTAGCAAAGAGTCAGACATGACTTAGCAACTGAACAGTAGCAGTAGCATACTTTCTTTAGAAAAATCGATAATGATTAACTTCAAAATTCAAGTACATATTCTGAGTACATGAAAATGCACTTCTTTGGGAGTGATGTTAGTAAAATGGCAGAATGAGATTCTCCTTTGGGATCTGAAGGGGACTGGTTATTGGACACGGATGCCAAAATCCAAAGAAGCTTAAATCCCTTATATAAGTTGTCTAGTTCAGTTGGCTCTTCTTATCTGTGGGTTTCACATTCTCGGATTCAACCAGCCCTGGATCAAGATCGCCAACTTGTGTTCATCTGCTTAAACAATAATTTGGTAACCATTTGTGAACAATAGTGCCTTGGTGTGAGCTTTGGGATTCAGAAATGAATTTGAAAAACTCTGGGGAAGCCTAGGAACAAGGAGACAGGCTTTAAAGAAGCAAGCCTGTGACATTGCGGCAGGCTTTGCAAAATGGTCCTAACTATAGATCAGAAGCAGCCCCATGAACTTAGAGACTTGGCTCCAATCCCACTAGACTGCAGTGTGCAACCACCCCTCCCACCAAGGGACACAGAAATAATCACCCCTATTCACATCTCTGGTAATAGGCACCATTGACACACAAACCAGACTACGGATCCTGAAGTGACCCTGCTACCTGGCTCCCCACCTACATTGTCAAGTTACCAGATGCAGTAGACCTTCACAGCCAGGGATTTGCAAGAAGCCTCCTCAGGGACCCAGTGGCAGACACATCCATTATTTCACTACTCTCAAATCCACTGTCTGTAGACTTGATCCCAGCTGTGACAATCCCACTAGACTGCAGTGTGCAACCACCCCTCCCACCAAGGGACACAGAAATAATCACCCCTATTCACATCTCTGGTAATAGGCACCATTGACACACAAACCAGACTACGGATCCTGAAGTGACCCTGCTACCTGGCTCCCCACCTACATTGTCAAGTTACCAGATGCAGTAGACCTTCACAGCCAGGGATTTGCAAGAAGCCTCCTCAGGGACCCAGTGGCAGACACATCCATTATTTCACTACTCTCAAATCCACTGTCTGTAGACTTGATCCCAGCTGTGGTCTGGCCCCAGCAGCAGTTTCCTCTACCTGGGGATCTATCAAGAACCATGCCTACCCATACCTCTGGAAAGAAGTCTGCCACCTGCAGACCCAAATGTAGAGCTGAGAATAGCTGTGTGACCTGGTTCCAGCCTGATCTGATTCTGTCCCAGAGTCAGACACATGAATCTGGGGACTTGGCCAAGAGATACAAGAAAATGTGCTCAACCTCACAAATCATCAGGGGAACACAAATCATGTCCAGAATGAGGTAACCAACATACTTATTAGAATTCTCATGTCAAAAGACACACTATAGAGCAGACTGCTGCCATGTCCTGCCCACCGTTTGCCACACATAATGGGGTGTTGCATAAGAACTTTGCTTCAGATGTGGAAACTCCCCAATTAAATATCTGTTAAACTGGTGATGTCTCTTTACCAAAAAAAAAAAAAAAATACAAGAGATAATAAGGGTTGACAAGATTGTGGAGAAATTGGAACACTCATGCACTGTTGATAAGGATATCAATTCATACAAACACTATGGGAAGCAATATGGAAGTTTTTTTAAAAATTAAAAATAGAACTTTCATAATAATCAAAAAACACACTTCTGAGTATATATCTTAAGGAGCATCTCAAAATAATTCTTGAAGAGATATCTGCACTCCCAAGTTCATTGCAACATTATTTACAATAGTCAAGACATGGAACCAAAGTATCTTTAGGCAGATGAGTAGATAAGGGATATATGCAAATACAATTAAATATTGTTCAGGCATACAAATGAAATTTTTGCCATTTGTGGCAACATGCATGAAAGTTGAGTATATTTAACTAAGTGAAGTAAGTCATATGGAGAGAGACAAACACCCTATAATTTTACTTATGAGGAACTTGACTCAATGGATCTCATAGAAACAAAGTAAAATGGTGGTTACAAGGGGTCAGGACTTGTGACAGATGGGTTAAAGTGATCAAAGGGTATGAACTTCCAACTGTAAGATGAATAAGTTCTAGTGATGACCATTCTGAAGAGTTAACGAGCCTCTTGATGAAAATGGAAGAGGAGAGTGAAAAAGTTGGCTTAAAGCTCAACATTCAGAAAACTAAGATCATAGCATCTGGTCCCATCACTTCATGACAAATAGATGGGGAAACAGTGGAAACAGTGGCTGACTTTATTTTTATGGCTCCAAAATCACTGCAGATGGTGATTGCAGCCATGAAATTAAAAGCCACTTACTCCTTGGATGGAAAGTTATGACCAACCTAGACAACATATTAAAAAGCAGAGACATTACTTTGTCAACAAAGGTCCATCTACTCAAGGCTATGGTTTTTCCAGTGGTGATGTATGGATAGGAGAGTTGGACTATAAAGAAAGCTGAGCACCAAAGAATTGATGTTTCTGAACTCTGGTGTTGGAGAAGACTCTTGAGAGTCTCTTGGACTGCAAGGAGATCCAATCAGTCTATTCTACAGATCAGCCCTGGGTGTTCATTGGAAGGATTGATGCTGAAGCTGAAGCTCCAGCACTTTGGCCACCTGATGTGAAGAGCTGATTCATTGGAAAAGACCTTGATGCTGGGGAGGATTGAGGGCAGAAGGAGAAGGGGACGACAGAGGATGAGATGGTTGGATGGCATCGCCAACTCAATGAAGAGGGGTTTGGGTGGACTCCGGGAGTTGGTGATGGACAGGCAGGCCTGGCGTGCCACGGTTCAGAGTTTCTTGGACTGCAAGGAGATCCAATCAGTCTATTCTACAGGAGATCAGCCCTGGGTGTTCATTGGAAGGACTGATGCTGAAGCTGAAGCTCCAGCACTTTGGCCACCTGATGTGAAGAGCTGATTCATTGGAAAATACCTTGATGCTGGGGAGGATTGAGGGCAGGAGGAGAAGGGGACGACAGAGGATGAGATGGTTGGATGGCATCACCAACTCAATGAAGAGGGTTTTGGGTGGACTCCGGGAGTTGGTGATGGACAGGGAGGCCTGGCGTGCCACGGTTCATGGGGTCGCAAAGAGTCAGACACGACTGAGTGACTGAACTGAAGTGATGACCATTATGACCAGTGTGAGGTGATATCTCATTGGTAACTCTCTTGCACTGTTAGTGGGAATGTAAATTGCTATAGCCACTATGGAAGACAGTATGATGATTCCTTAAAAAAAACATAACAATGAAACTACCATGTGACCCAGTAATTCCACTACTGGGCATATGCTTGAGAAAACCATAACTGAAAAGACACATGTATCCCAATATTCATTGCAGCACAATTTACAATAGCTGGACATGGAAGCAACCTAGATGGCCATTGACAAATTATGGACAAAGAAGCTGTGGTATGTATATACAATGGAATATTACTCAGCCATAAAAAGGAATACCTTTGAGTTGTTGCTAATGAGGTGGGTGAACCCAGAGCCTATTCTACAGGGTGAAGTAAATCAGAAAAACAAATATGATATATTAATGTCTATACATGGAACCTAGAAAGATGATACTGATGAACATATTTGTAGGGCAACAGTGGAGTGAACTAGAGAACAGACTTATGAACATGAGATGGGGGAAGGAATGGGTGGGATGAATGGAGAGAGTAATATGGAAACATATACACTGCAAGTGTAAAATAGATAGCCAGTGGGAATTTGTTGTATGATGCACGGAGCTCAAATCAGGTGCTCTGTGATAATCTGGAGGGATGGGATGGGATGGGGTGGGAGTTGGGAGGCATGTTCAAGAGGGAGGAGGAATGTGTATATCTAATTCCTATTGATGTATGGCAGAAACCAACACAATATTGTAAAGCAAGTATCCTTCAATTAAAAATAAATGAGGTTTTTTAAAAGAGGAATAAGCTCTGGGAAGATATTGTTGTTCAGTCACTCAGTCGTGTCCAACTCTTTGCAACCTCATAGACTGCTGCATGCCAGGCTTCCCTGTCCTTCACCATCTCCTGGAGCTTGTTCAAACTCATGTCTATTGAGTCAGTGATGCCACCCAACCATCTCATCCTCTGTTGTCCCCTTCTCTTCCTGCCTTTAATCCTTCCCAGAATCAAGGTCTTTTCTAGTGAGTTGGCTTTTTGCATCAGGATGTCAAAGTAGCGCAGCTAATGTATAACATAGTGGTTACAGTTAATAATACTGAAGTTTATTTGTACCTGAAAGTTGCTGTGAGAGTAAATCTTAAAAGTTCTCATCCCACAGAAAAAATTTGTAAATTATATGAAGGTATGGATGTAGTAACTAACCTAATTGTGGTAGTCACTTTGCAATGTACATGTCTATCAAATCATCACTTATACACCTCAAACTTACAAAATGCATGTTCGTTACAACTCAAGAAAGTTAGAGGGAACATAGCCCTGCTGACATCTTGATTTTGGAATTCTAGATTCCCAAACAATGAGTCAATACATTTCTTTTGCTTTAAGCCACTTAGTTTTTGGTACTCTATCATGGAAGCATTTAGAAACTGTCAGAAAGCCTCGCTCAAATAGACTATTTCTCACTCTCCTCAACCTGACCTGCTGTGTCTTTAACATTTTACATAGTTGATATTTAATGTCACAATATTCAGTGTTGCTATGTTTTGTGTGATTTGACCACCAGAGTATACATGCTGGGAAGTTAATCTGAGTATTTTATAATATTTATTTTTTTTAAATGATTGCCTATAATGTGCCAGTCACTTTTTAAGGTTTTACAGAGAAATTATTTAAAAAATAATACTGATTATCTAAAGGTTTTTGGAATCATGGCACTGTTATTAAAGTAAACTCATCGAATAATGATCCCAAAGAGATTTAACATAAACAATATGGGAAGTAAAATGAGACATGTTATCTGGTTTTTGGCATTGTGTATATGCAAGTTTCTTTCTCTGACCTGATCCATATTTCTATCTAAGTTTTAATGTCTATCTCTGTGTACACAGTAGCCATGTAATTAGGAGGGAAAAGAAAGAAGTCTTCATTTTCAGTAGAAAAAAAAATAATAATTTGATGGACTTAGAAATCTATTCAAAGATAGTGTCACTATGCATAGTTCTCTAATAATAATGTTAGAATTTCATTTGTATATTATACACTGTAAGAAAAATTGTGATTGATTATGTAGTTTCTGGAGAAAATCATGTCTTGTATTACTATTCAGAAAAGTTAATTAAAATGCCAATAGCATCATAGGATTTACTTTTAGAATAATAAAAAAAAACTAAAATTATTCTATCTTGAAGTCAAAGTTGTATCACAAGAAAATGAAAGCAATTCTAGCAACAAAATGATATGAGGACAATGAGGCATTGTAATGGTTATATCATTATGAACTGACAGCTTTATATTAACTTTGTGAAATCAAAAGTGTGTGATACTACTATGTTTAAGCAAAAATACTGTTGCTTATGTAAACCTAATTTAAATCAATTTATATATCTAAACATAAGGTATCACCTTTAATTAATAAAATATAACATGCTTAACCATAAGCATATAAGAAGGTATGCTTTAAACAAAATTTAAACAATGTAAGACTTTTACATTTTCTAAGAAAATATCTCAGTTGGTAGAAATATCAAAACAACAACATATTTTATAGTACTTATCATGTGTCAGGCACTATTACAAATAAGACACATTTGTGTGATACTTACTTGTATGTATGCTTGTGCATTCTACATTCAACTACCTTCACATTTAGTTGGAAATACATTGTTATTAGTATTTTTCAAATAAAAAAAATGTAAGTAATACAACTTAGATTTCAACTTTAGCAATCAGTTCCCAAAATCAGTGAAAACTATACAAGAACAATATATATCTTAAGTAAAAGTATTTATATAAAATTGCTAAAGGTAAAAATGTATAGTGCTGTTAAAAAGAAAAAAAAAACTGACGGAAGAGGATTTATTTTCAAATTTGGCATATGTTTATCCGTGATTCAGAGAATTGTATATGTTTTTGAGTATGAAAGAATTAAGATCAACATAAATTATATTTCCCTTACATTTTTATTTTGTTTGGGTTTGTTTGATTTGACTATAGTGATGATATATTATCATTTTCTTCTTTTTCTCTTGCCACTTTCTTCTGTGTCTTATGAACAAGGAGCAGCATAAAACATGCCTTCCCGCTATGGAAATTCCTGCAAAATAAAAAGGATGCCAAAAATAAGAGACTTTTCCATTGCTATTACACTAAAAGATGGAAGCAATATTTATGTTTGATGTTGTTGATCAGTGGCTAAGTTGTGTCTGACTCTGCCACCCCATGGACTGCAGCAGGCCAGGCTTCCCTGTCCTTCATTATCTCCATGAGTTTGTTCAAACTCAGGTCCGTTGAGTCAGTGATGCCATCCAACAGTCTCATCCTCTGTTCCCCCCATGTTCTCATCTTGCCCTCAGTCTTTCCCAGCATCATAAGAAATAAAATGAAGATTTAAATGTTTTGTCAAAAAATATATCATTATGTTTGTCCAGCTTCCCTGGTGGCTCAGAGGTTAAAGCGTCTGCCTCCAATGCGGGAGACCTGGGTTCGATCCCTGGGTTGGGAAGATCCGATGGAGAAGGAAATGGCAATCCACTCCAGTATTCTTGCCTGAGAATCCCATGGACGGAGAAGCCTAATAGGTTACAGTCCACGGGATCGCAAAAAGTCGGACACGACTGAGCGACTTCACCTCACCTCATGTTTGTCCAAAAATATTTGATGAAAAGTATCTGGCAATAAGGAATAAATAATTAAACAAATTAATCTAATAATTTTTAAAAGTCTGTCTTCTTTTTAAATTTAGTTTTTAAATGTTTGGCAATAAAATAGAATATCAAAAAATAGTTTAATACAGTTTCCTTAGTAAGCATAATTTAACCATAAAACAAACAAAAAAAAAGCAACGGTTTTAAAGTTAACAAAGATCTCTAACAAATCTATTTTTCTAGTCTTTACATTCTGAGACAAAAATGGAATTATTACCTTTATGTTTTAAATGAGGCAACTGAAGTAAGATTATCTAATAATGAAAAGGTGACAATTTCTGGAGGGCTATGGTTGGACAGGATGTGGAGGAAATCTATAATGGTTCTCATTTCTGAGCTTTATCTCTGATATAAAATATTTTAGTCTATATTGAATTGTTACTATTTCCAACTAATTTAAAATTATCCACAGAACACAATGCACAAATTAGTATTTCCTTTAGATTTCAGGTATCTTCCTGTTAAATTTGAATTCATATCTCTAATAGTAAATTAGAAAACTTGCTATGTTAGTTTTATGTATTTAGCTATTAATTCGGAGAAGGCAATGGCAACCCACTCCAGTACTCTTGCCTGGGAAATTCCATGGATGGAGGAACCTGGTAGTCTACAGTCCATGTGGTCACGAAGAGTCTGACACGACTGAACGACTTCACTTTCACTTTTCACTTTCCTGCACTGGAGAAGGAAATGGCAAACCACTCCGGTATGCTTGCCTGGAGAATCCCAGGAACTGGAGCCTGGTAGGCTGCTGTCTATGGGGTCACACAGTCGGACACGACTGACGTGACTTAGCAGTAGCAGTAGCAGCAGCTATTAATTACACTGACTATATTTCAGAACTTATTTGGAAAACTTCAAATTTGCTTTTTGTGAAAATAATTTAGGATAGATCAGAGAATACTGCTTTTGTATTCTAGACATAGAAAGTCATTTTCCTAAGTTGGCTATTTCAGAACAGTAATACTTGATGTATTTTACTTCTTAAGCCAATATAAATAAACATCAAAATTGATTTTATAGTGTATCCCTCACAGAAATTTAATTATTGCCAGTAAAAGCAGGTCACATGTAGAGGTTAAATGAAACTATTTCTAACCTGAGGAAATGTTTCACAAAATACATTTTGGTTCATCAGTCTTCCCTCCTCTTTTAAATATTCCCATAATGTCAGCTTCATTTTTATTCTAATACTAAATAATAATAAAGAATAATTAATAGGGACACCTTCTAATTCTACCTATTAGAATTCTAACCCTTGTACTCAAACTTGATTGGGTAAGAAATTTAATCCAGTAATCCCCAAGGTAAGGAAATAATTTAAACAGCACATGGAATGTATTATACAAATATTATACTTTCTACTAGTCCTAGAATACTTGGGATTGAGTCAAAATAGGTTACTGTGTGCTCATACTAATGGTTCTACTGAAGTTATATATTTTAAGGAAGTATTGCTCATCTATCCACTTAACCTGTAAATAGTTACAGCAGAAACAGAATTGTTTAGGCACTGAAGTTGGTGTTCTGTGAAGCATAAAGTAGAAAACCATCCATAGATGACCAGAGAATAAAAGGATAAAATAAAGAATATAACATGATTAGAAATGTCCTACTAGACTAAAGACTAGTTTAGATAGAGAAAGGTATCAGATGGAGTTGAGGACTAAACAAATGTCATTTATTCAGTAATTTAAGGCAGAATGGAAAGGTGAAAATAATATTAACTTAAAAATGATTATACACATGATTATAATAATGTTTTTGATAAGTTACAATTTTAATCTCTCACTTTTGATCTAGGTAACTTCAGATAAGTCATTTAATATTCTGGTACATCTAAACTGTGATCTGTCTTGGCTAAACTCTATATTAACTTCTAACTGACATTCTCTAATCCATAAACCCAGAAAAGAGGTCATGGTCAGAGCTAATGTTGAGGAATTAATACAATTAAACTGCCAAAGTAGATAGCTTAACTTGGAAGTCATGTACCAAATGTCTTAAAATGATGGAGAATATAGCCATGAAACCAATTAGAAGAAATTTGGGAGGGTTTAGATAACAATACAGAAATCCTATACGCTTACTGATACTTAGAACAGCAATCTTGGCTAAACTCTATATTAACTTCTAACTGACATTCTCTAATCCATAAACCCAGAAAAGAGGTCATGGTCAGAGCTAATGTTGAGGAATTAATACAATTAAACTGCCAAAGTAGATAGCTTAACTTGGAAGTCATGTACCAAATGTCTTAAAATGATGGAGAATATAGCCATGAAACCAATTAGAAGGAATTTGGGAGGGTTTAGATAACAATACAGAAATCCTATACGCTTACTGATACTTAGAACAGCAGTAAAAAGACATTGTAAAGTTAGAAACCCACACTTTCTGTTAAATTTTGCTACTCCCATGCCACCTCCTGGAATAAATCTTTGTAATGGTTTTGAATAATCAGTAATTCTCTATGAATCTAGATTCAGCACAGCAGCAGAGCAATATAGTCGATACAATCCGTACTAATAGCTTCAATGCAGGGATTCAGAGAGGTTAACTTTTGGAAAAACAAAAACATCATCAGAAAATTTGACACAGTGGAAGGATGCCAGTTCCCAAAGCAGAGTGGTCAATGGAGATCGCCCCTGGCTCCTAGCAGCAACTTTCTTTGTGCTTCGCTTCAGAGCTGAAAGAAGATATTTAGGAGGAATCTACGCCATAGCATATGCACACAAGTGTGCTAAGTCACTTCAGTTGTGTCAGACTCTTTGTAACCCTATGGACAGTTACCCATCAGGTTCCTCTGTCCATGCGACTCTCTAGGCAAGAATGCTGGAGTGGGTGGCCATCCTTTCTTCAGGGGATCCGCCTGACCCAGGGATCAAACCCAGGAGATATCTCTTATGTCTCCTGCATTGGCAGGCAAGGTCTTAGCCACTAGTGCTACCTAGGAACCCAGTGATGGTATAAATTTCTTTAATTTGCACAGAAAATTCATATTCATTCCTATTTCAAATTAATGTTATGATTGAAAGACAAATAACTTTGTACTATTCATGACAAATATTTTGGAGAGCAATATTTGTATAATGTTATCCATTGCTGCAGAAGAAATAATTGATAGTTAAACAAATATATAATAAAATACTGTTTATATACTTTGGAATTGACAACTTGATTAATGTACATCCATCACCATGAATGGCAACATAAATGCCAGGCCACAAATTTTGTAATTACCATAATCTTTCATAGAAGATTTAGAATTAAAGAGAAGGTTGACAGCTTTCCTCACTGGAGAAATTCCAAAGTATAAGATACATCATGCTAGACCTTAATTTTAATGCCATGCTTGCATTTATTTTATTAGTAATGGATTTATACAATATGGGTCACAAAACAATGAAAAAAGAAACAAAAATTAATATGGAGAATACATATATTCCACTTGTACAACTTTCTAAAGAATGTTTTAAATTCTTGAGCAACAACAGAACATCCCAAAATAAATTTTGTTGTTAATATTACATAAAATAAATTTCCTTTTTATTTTAAACTTAAAGTTGAGAAGACAGTAAGTTCAGATGAGTTGATATCAATCACCAGTAGAAAGTAAAGACTAGTAAAATAACAACATCAGATGCATAAATTAGCAGTATTACCAGTAACTATTATCTATTGTCCTATAAGTTTGAAAACAATGACTATATAATAAGTCTAGTTTCTAATGTAGTCACCTTTTATATTATTTCCTGTGGAAACTGTAATCCTAAAAATTATAGAATAAGCAACAGTTAAATAGTGGTAACAGTATTTAGTTCATAGTTTGTCTGTGTTTTTTCCAGGTAAGCAATGTGAACTTAATACTCAAAGTCACACTTAATACTCAAAGTGTGACTCAAAACTGGATGAGAGGTCTAAATATTTATAATAAAAAGTGCTTTAGTTCTATTTTCCACAGTGCAAACAATCTAGGAACAACAAGAACAACTTTAAAAAACAGAGTAACCTGATAATTTTTTCTACATTCCATATGATGTTAAGAAGGATCTTTATGTAGGTCTCCAGTCCTCCAAATTATAATAAAATTTTAGATCAATATATGTCTAACATCTAAAAAGCCTCTTGATGAAATGCAGGTCAGGAAGCAACAGTTAGAACTGGACATGGAACAACAGACTGGTTCCAAATAGGAAAAGGCGTACATCAAGGCTGTATATTGTCACCCTGCTTATTTAACTTGTATGCAGAGTACATCATGAGAAACACTGGACTGGAAGAAACAAGGTGGAATCAAGATTGCCAGGAGAAATATCAATAACCTCAGATATGCAGATGACACTAACCTTATGGCGGAAAGTGAAGAGGAACTAAAGAGCCTCTTGATGAAAGTGAAAGAGGAGAGTGAAAAAGTTGGCTTAAAGCTCAACATTCAGAAAACGAAGATCATGGCATCTGGTCCCATCACTTCATGGGAAATAGACGAGGAAACAGTGGAAACAGTGTCAGACTTTATTTTGGGGGGCTCCAAAATCACTGCAGATGGTGACTGCAGCCATGAAATTCAAAGACGCTTACTCCTTGGAAGAAAAGTTATGACCAACCTGCTGCTGCTGCTGCTGCTAAGTTGCTTCAGTCGTGTCCGACTCTGTGGGACCCCATAGATGGCAGCCCACCAGGCTCCTCCATCCCTGGGATTCTCCAGGCAAGAACACTGGAGTGGGTTGCCATTTCCTTCTCCAATGCATGAAAGTAAAAAGTGAAACTGAAGTCACTCAGTCGTGTCTGACTCTTGGCGATCCCATGGACTGCAGCCTACCAGGCTCCTCTGCCCATGGGATTTTCCGGGCAAGAGTACTGGAGTGGGGTGCCATTGCCTTCTCCATGACCAACCTAGATAGTATATTCAAAAGCAGAGACATTACTTTGCCGACTAAGGTCCGTCTAGTCAAGGCTATGGTTTTTCCAGTAGTCATGTATGGATGTGAGAGTTGGACTGTAAAGAATGCTGAGTGCTGAAGAATTGATGCTTTCAAACTGTGGTGTTGGAGAAGACTCTTGAGAGTCCCTTGGACTGCAAGGAGATCCAAGCAATCCATTCTGAAGGAGATCGGCCCTGGGATTTCTTTGGAAGGAATGATGCTGGAGCTGAAGCTCCAGTACTTTGGCCACCTCATGCGAAGAGTTGACTCATTGGAAAAGACTCTGATGCTGAGAGGGATTGGGGGCAGGAGGAGAAGGGGACGACCAAGGATGAGATGGCTGGATGGTGTCACTGACTCGATGGGCGTGAGTCTGAGTGAACTCCGGGAGTTGGTGATGGACAGGGAGGCCTGGCGTGCTGCGATTCATGGGGTAACAAAGAGTTGGACACGACTGAGCGACTGAACTGTAACTGTATCGATCCATCTACCTCCCTTCCTCCCTCCCTTCCTACATGTCTGTCTGTTTATTTATCTAACTGCAGGAGTCCAGGAATCCAGTTCCTTTAACATGCTGATTGGTGTTGTGGATCCATAAGTATAGGGTAGAACAGAGTTTCACAACCTAAGCACTACTGACATTCCAAAATGTCAATCCAGTAATTCTTTGTTGTGGGGAGCTCTCCTATGCATTATAGTATTTTAGCAGTATCTCTTACTTCTCCAACTGGATGCCAGAAGCACCTCTTCCTTATCCCATCACCAGCCAGGACAACCAAAAATATTTCTAGACATTGTTAAATGTTCTTTGGGTTGCAAAATTCACTCCCCTGTCATAGACAACTGAACTATGTGGTGTATGATTCTTCTCATTTGCTCACATCTGCTTGTCTGAATAGGTATGCTGCTTGTATTCCAATGATTAACTGAACATACATATCCACACTTATTAACTGAATCAATTTAAAGCATTTTAGACCTCTAGGCATTATAATGTATTTCACTGGAGCACAACGTGAGCCTACACTCATTACTTAAAATTAATGCTGCAATTGAAAGGAACAATCTCATTAATGTCTGAGCAGCCTTGTATCTTTGAGGACCTCATTCCTAATCCCTCTGTTGAAACCATTCCCCAGTCTTTCCCGTATGATTGGAAATGACCGCATCCCTCTTGCTTTTGTGCCAACCAGGTCTTTTGTTCACATGTGATAAAAGGTCTAGCTCCTCTGGAAGTTTTCCTTTCCTCTCCCTGTGCTTCAGTTTTCCTTTCCTCTCCCTAAGTAGCTTCAGTTATGTCGGGCTCTCTGCAACCCTATGGACTAGAGCCCACCAGGCTCCTGTGTCCATGGGATTCTCCAGGCAAGATTACTGGAGTTGGTCCCCATTTCGTCCTCCAGGAGATTTTCCCAGCACAAGGCTATAATCCACGTGTAATAAAAATCTCCAAATCACCACAGCAAACCTAAGCATTTTATTTGTATAGTTTCATTTCCATATACATGCTGATTGCATGTTAGACTTATTTCTTTCCTCCAAAATTATAAGCTTCCTGAGGTTAAGGACTCCATGAACTAAGGAAACTGTTAGTGACATAATTTCAGCTTGATAGGTGAATAAAAAATTGAATAATTTCTATGCTGGACACTGGACTGAGGGATAACAAAAATGATGAATACACAAGTTCTACCCTTGCAAAACTCAGAGTCTAACAATGGTTCTCAACCTGAGGGCATTATATACCAGATAATTCAGACATTTTTCATTTTCAAAACAGGGTAGATGACTACTGACATCAAAGTGAGAGAGGTGAAGGACCCAGGACAGAGGCCCATGACAGAGGGTTATTTGGCCCTAAAATGTCAATAGTGCTGAGGTTGAGAAACGCTGAAAGAAAAGGGCAAGTTACCCACAGTTTACAAGTGATATATGCCTTGGTACAGTTAGGTGTGGGATGCTGTAAGTGCCCGGAGAAGGAAACCAATGCAGAGTGCGTGGCTAAGACATAGAAGGGCTCCTCAGAGGAGACGAGCGAGGCTGGATGTGAGCAACATACAGGAGCCAAGGATGGCACACTGCTTACCCCCAAGGAGAAAGTGTGGTGGCAGAGTCAAGACGCAGAGGTGGAGCTCCAAGGAAGCAGACTCTCAAAGGCAAGGCCAGGAAGAAAGCCATGCACAGGGGATGACAGAGGAGCTAGGAGGGTGGAAAGCAGGAAGGTGGTTTCCTTCCAAGAGAAATGAAAGCCAGATAGAAGATGGTTTTGAGAAGAGACCCACTGACAATGTCAAGTACCTCAGAGTGGCTGAGTGAGATAAACCAGAAAAGTCTCGTTAACATTGGTAAAAAGTCATTGGTAAGTTTAATGAGCAAAATCTCAAGGGAAGGAAGTAGAAGACAGATTATCTTAGGCAGAGAAGGGAATGAGAGGAGAGAAAGTATGGATTTGTCTCAGGAAGCATGTTTATGATTATTTATAGAAGAGAAAAATTGAAACCAGTCTAACAGTCCGATAAAGAAAGCATTTAAATTGTTACAAATATAATGCAATAATATACAGCCACTAGCAGGCACGTTTGTGAGGTGTATTTAGGACTATGGAAAAATGGTCACAGAAGTGAAAAAAAAAAGATACAAAGCTTTCTGCAGTATGATGCCCTTTTTTGTTTTAATAGGCAGTGAAAAATAAAACTAAAGAAACAAAACAACAGTATTAACAGTTGTCATCCCTGGGTGGTGAATATTATGGGTAATTATTATTTTCTTTAAAATCTTTATATTCCAAATATTCTAAAATGAGTGTGATTCCTTTTCAAATCAGAGGAAGATATTTTTTTAAGAAGCTTGGCTGAGAAAGAAGAGAAAGTCTTGACAGAAACTTGAAGAGCATACCGGGAGAGTTAAGGAGTGTGTGTGCATGTGTGTGTGTTTGAGTTGGAAGCAGGAGTGTTTTTGTCTGTTGAGGGGAGAGAGGCAGCGCACCTCGAGAGGCTGAAGATCCAGGAGCATGGATGATTGATGGAGCGCGTCCCTGAGGGAGCGGGAGGGGATAGAAGCCAGATCACAGGTGGTGGGATTAGTCTTTGCTAGGAGGAGATACATCGCCTCAACTGAAAAATGAGGAAAAGAGGTAAGGATGGATGTGGGTGCTGATAAGAGTGTAGAGGAGGGGGCAGGAAGCTGAGGGAGTTGCTGTCTGTTGGCTTCTATTTCCTTTGTGAAGTAGAAGGTGAGGTCATTTGCTGAGTGGGGTCAAGGGTTTATGGAGAATGATGGGGATTTGGAAGGGCTGCTGGGTGTGGGGGGAACAAGAGGGAGGCAAGGGACTTGGGACACATGGACAGATTGACTTGAAAGACCAGCTGAGGCTGAGACTGAGTTTGGAATGAAGGGCGCCTATTTCTGTAACCATATGGCATTCTCTAGCCACGCTCGGCAACATTCATCTAAAAATTAAGAAAACAAATAGTGAGGCTGATCAGATGGTTGTAGAGGTAAGGGGAGGCCCTGCAGAAACACCATTATTCTGAGTGCTTGGCAGGATAAACAACAGAATTTATGCTGGAAATAAAGAGACAGAGATCAAGTCAGAAGAGAGCTGTACGGAATGGAGGTCACAATGAAGCCTACAAATGAAGGAAGGGGAGACAGAGAGTGAGGGAACTTGAATAATAGGAGGTTGGGCTACGAATGGGATGTCAGGAGGTAAGATTTTCGGGATGAAAGATGACTAAGTGGAGGTGAGAGTGGAGGTCAGCTGGTGTCTCTATGGACTCTCCCAGCTACAATCTTCCCGGACAGTGAAAACAACTTCTAGTCATATGTGAAATGCAGAAATGCATACACAATCAAACAAAAATTTAAATTAAAATACTTTCTCCTTTCTCTCTCTGCCCATCTCTCTACACATACACACAGGTACACACACGTGTGCATATAATTTGAAATATTATTGAGAAAATAGCATAGATGTTAGAACTACACACCAAGCAAAAAGAATACCGGATCTTGTTTCAGTTCTACGTGCTTAATTGCTCTATATCATAACAAGTCAATTTCACTTAGAAAACAATTCTCTCATTGGTAAAATGAGTTAAGGTGGGTTAGATCTATTCAACAAGTTTTGTTTTGTTTTTTTAAGAATTAGGTAAACATTTTTAAATATACCTCAGTTTTGGAAATTCCAAATACTATGGTTTAATTCACATTATATTTCTTGAGCACTACAATATGCTTATATCTGTGATTGGAGAATCTATGAGGGAGCAAAACAGATGGACTCTTTTCTCCCTCACAGGTTTAGAAGCAAATGGGGGGATTTAAGGGTTTATCATACACATAACAAGGCACCTGCCTTGTTCTGTGATTCTGTTCCTTACCACATCCCAAGACTTATGTTAGGGTCCTGCCAGGGCCTTCCTAGACACAGATGTCTCCTCAGAACTATTAGGGATGAAGGATTTTGGATATTTGTGACACAATTTCTTTTTTTGTGTGTGTGATCACAATTTCTTAATGTTTCCTCTTATTTTACATTTATATCTATTTGAGCACTTGAAATCTTGAATGCAAGTTTATAATCTCACTTCTAATCTGCTGTTTTCACATGTCTATACAAACAGGCAGGTGCAAAATCATATACAAACAAACACATATCAACATGTATTTCTGTACACACATACACATATACACATACATGCATATTCTTGGAGGAAAAGCTTCATGTATAATTAAGACCTAAAAGAGATTAGATATTCAGAATATTAACCCATTGCTACTGCTGCTGCTGCTGCTAAGTTGCTTCAGTCGTGCAGACTCTGTGCGACCCCATAGATGGCAGCCCACCAGGCTCCCCAGTCCCTGGGATTCTCCAGGAAAGAACACTGAAGTGGGTTGCCATTTCCTTCTCCAATGCATGAAAGTGAAAAGTCAAAGTGAAGTCGCTCAGTCATGTCCGACTCTTAGCGACTCCATTGACTGCAGCCCAACCATTGTTTAGTCGCTCAGTCGTGTCCAACTCTGTGACCCCATGAATCGCAGCACGCCAGGCCTCCCTGTCCATCACCAACTCCCGGAGTTCACTCAGACTCACGTCCATCGAGTCAGTGATGCCATCCAGCCATCTCATCCTCGGTCGTCCCCTTCTCCTCCTGCCCCCAATCCCTCCCAGCATCAGAGTCTTTTCCAATGAGTCAACTCTTCACATGAGGTGGCCAAAGTACTGAAGTTTCAGCTTCAGCATCATTCCCTCCAAAGAAATCCCAGGGCTGATCTCCTTCAGAATGGACTGGTTGGATCTCCTTGCAGTCCAAGGGACTCTCAAGAGTCTTCTCCAACACCACACTTCAAAAGCATCAATTCTTCTGCGTTCAGCCTTCTTCACAGTCCAACTTTCACATCCATACATGACCACTGGAAAAACCATGGCCTTGACTAGACGGACCTTAGTCGGCAAAGTAATGTCTCTGCTTTTGAATATGCTATCTAGGTTGGTCATAACTTTCCTTCCAAAGAGTAAGCGTCTTTTAATTTCATGGCTGTAGTCACCATCTGCAGTCAGCATATTCAGTTTCCCTGGTGGTTCAGTGGTACAGAATCCTCCTGCAATGCAGGAGACACAGGTTTAATCTCTAGGTCAGGAAGATCCCCTGGAAAAGTAAATGGCAATTCACTCCAGTATTGTTGCCTGGGAAATCCCATGAACAGAGGAGCCTGGTGGGCTACAGTCCATGGGGTCACAAAAGTCAGACATGACTTAGTGACTAAACCGCCACCACCATCAGTCAGCATGTTAGAGATATTGTCTAAATACATTTATTCATCTGACAGGTGCTAGATTCATACGTAGGAGTTGAAAGTACATCAAATGCTCTTTGATGAGCTAAGTAAAGTGAAAAATTATAAGGCATGCCTCCAACAAGGACAGCCACTGAGTTTAATCAGCAACAGAAAGAACAGAGAAAAAAGTCCATGTAGCACATTTTATTGCTGAACTATTCAGTGGTAAAGTTAGCCAGTTATATGTATGTAAGTAAATGTGTTATATATATATATATATATATTTATTCATACAAATGAATATGAATTTTAAACTAACACTTGTAAATAACATTGTTATTATTGTTCAGTCACTCAGTCATGTCTGTTTATGATCCCACGGACGCCAGGCTTACCTGTCCTTCACCATCTCCCAGAGTTTGCTCAAACTCATGTCCATTGAATCAGTGATGCCATTCAACCATCTCATCCTCTCTCATGCTCTTCTCCTCCTGCCTCAGTCTTTCCAGGCATCAAGGTCTTAATGAGTCAGCTCTTTGCATCAAAACATACATTTCATCCTTGTATACAAATAAACTTCCTGAAATTAACAGTTCTATTTACTTGTAATTTGATTCATCTCAAAGATATAATAATAGTTGTTAATATGTTCTGAGTGCCCAGAATGTGCCAAGCACTGTGCTGAATATTTTTAGTGGATCATCTCATTTTACCGTGACCAACATCGCTATGAAGTAGCTACTATTATTATTCAAAATTTACAAGTTCAGAAAATGAGACAATTGAGGTTTCCAAAAGTTGAGTAAGTTACCTAATATCACACATCTGATGAGTGATAAACCCAAAGCAGTCTCATTTCAGAGCTCATGCTCTTCATCCCTGCTCCCCATCACCCACCCCCCGCCAAGTAGGGATCATCTTCCCAATTTATCAAGTTAAGTGAATCCTGTCATCTGAATATTTCACGTATCTGTCATCTTCTCTTCAACCGAGTGCTGCAATCCTGGCTCTGACCACATTCAAAAAGATGACTGCCTATCTCTGGTAGTCTGATTCCTTGGGTTCATTTGTAAGCCAGTGGCTGCCAGTGGTTACAAATTAGGTCATGTTGGCATCAATTACCCACCTTCTGCGGGCTTCCCAGGTGGTAAAGAATCCTCATGCCAATGGAGCCGCAGGAGACGTGGGTTCAATCCCTGGGTAGGGAAGATCCCCTGGTGAAGGAACTGGATACCCACTCGAGTATTTTTGCATGAAAAATTCCATGGACAGAAGAGCCTAGCCCACTACAGTCCATGGGGTTGCAAAGAGTCAGACAGGACTAAGCAAATGAGCACACATGCACACGGCTTCTGCTTTCATGATAGTTCCCAGCACCGCAATTCTGGGAAGAGCCTGACTCATTGCTTCTCAAGTACTTCTGGGTATTCTTTGAGTAAGTCTCACATTGTTCGAGAATGAGTCTTTGCTCACTTGAGAACCACTAATGCCTGCCATGCTTACTGCTGTCGCCCACACATTGGTTGCTACCTCTCAGGTCCTCCCTGGTGGCTCAGACGATAAGGAATCTGCCTGCAATGCAGGAGACCAGGGTTCTGGTCTGGGGAACATACCCTGGAGAAGGGAATGCCAACCTGCTCCAGTATTCTTGCCTGGAGAATCCCATGGACAGAGGAGCCAGGGGGGCTACAGTCCATGGGGTTGCAAAGAGTTGGA
This sequence comes from Aepyceros melampus, assembly GCA_006408695.1. NCBI lineage: Eukaryota > Metazoa > Chordata > Mammalia > Artiodactyla > Bovidae > Aepyceros > Aepyceros melampus. The sequence goes on along the minus strand of SJXQ01010029.1, from coordinate 33,488 downwards.
CATGACTGAGGGACGAACACTGTCACTCTTCGTTTTCACTTTCTCAGGTCCTCAGAGCTTTATAGTCCCCAGAGTGCAAAATTGCTCTTCCTTGCCATTCGTCCTCAATGATATCTTTGGTCAGAAAAGAGGACAATGCCCTTCTTCAAATTATGACCCGCTTTGCCACAGATAGCCCCAAAGAATAGCGTTTGTGCCCCAAATCTCATAGAGAAACAGCCCATTCAGTTTTACCTGAAAGCCTGACCTGGAGCTATAATAACCACCCACTAGGGCCAGACACTGGAGAAGGCAATGGCACCCCACTCCAGTACTCTTGCCTGGAAAATCCCATGGACAGAGGAGCCTGGTAGGCTGCAGTCCATGGGTTGCAAAGAGTTGGAATGACGGAGCGACTTCACTTTCACTTTTCACTTTCATGCATTGGAGAAGGAAAGTTTCTTGCCTGGAGAATCCCAGGGATGGGGGAGCCTGGTGGGCTGCCGTCTATGGGGTCACACAGAGTCAGAAACAACTGAAGCAACTTAGCAGCAGCAGGGCCAGACACAGAGCAGACTGGTTTGTGTCTCTCTGTTCCTAAACTTTTCCCATCTTTTCTCTCAGATCTCACCAGAATTCCTCACCAAACAAACACACAGTAAACTCATATCAACCAATGCCAATGTCCAGTGAGCACATGGGACGATGGTCGGTGGAGGCCGTGTGGTTCACCCAGGGACCCACTGGTCATGGCTCATCAGTTCAGCCAATGGCCAGTTTTTGAATCCCCATTCAACCAAGCAGAAACATTAAGTTCTCCTTAGACGCAGGTATTATGTTCTTCTGCTGATTAAAATATATCAGTGAAGGATTATTGTCTTCAGAATGAAGTTAAAATTCCTTAAAATGGTTAACAGTGTTTTTCATTAACCAGACACTTTCTATATTCTTCTTCTCCCTCAGCTGTTGCAACCTCCTAGAACAACCTTACTTCAAAACCCATGTTCTAGAGAAAGACTGGACTATGGCAGGTGGAATCATTTCAGAAAATGTTAATAGTCCATGGAGCTATTGCAGAATGCCATATTTACCTATTCTGCAAATTTAAAATGATGCCTCTTTCTCTGTCCATTTAAAAATAGATACTATTATATTTACTAAAAGCAGGATTTTAAACCTCCAGGTACAACTAATAATAAACTTACCATCTAATAATAATGAAAACTGTTTTAACTTTGTGAACAAATAGTAATATTAATTTTTTGGCTGAAGAATCTAGCTGATGAAAAATAACACTGGTAAATGTTGGGCATTGCAGGTTAATTGACATAAATGAAATATAATAAATTTGGTGATAATTAACTATAACTACATTTAATATCTCACATTTATTGCATAAAGTTTATAATATAAATACATTTTTTAATAGCAATTACAATACTTTGAATATATGTGTATAAATACATGTTAGTCCTCTAGTCACGTCCAACTCTTTGTGACCCGAAGGACTGTATCCCACCTGGCTCCTCCATCCATGGAATTCTCTAGACAAGAATACTGGAGTGGGTTGCCATTCCTTTCTCCAGGGGAAGTTCCCACCCAGGCATCGAACGCTGGTCTCCTGCATTGCAGGCAGATTCTTTACCATCTGAGCCGCCAGGGATAACCTGTATGAATTATCATAATATGATATGAATAATCATAATATAATTTTATTTTTTCAGAAAGGTTAAAATAACTTTTAAATCAAAGAGTTTATTCATGTAAGCCAAGAATATATATTAATGCAATATACTTTGCCTCTGCTCATTCTATGTAGAACTGATTCCATTAAACTAAAGCCAAATTAACAGGCAAGATTTTAAACTAAATTGTTAACCATTCTCTAATGTCATATTATCCATTTATTCTTTGTAGGTGTTTTAAAGTTCTTTTGCTCGTAGTTATAGCTGTATCCCCTTTTGAATTTTAAAAAGGAATCTATTGTTCTGTATTCATAGAAGTAGGAATGGATAAATGCAGATCAATTAGCATTTAAAATGTAGTAAAGTGAGACAAATGAAAACAATCTCAAGGAACAGAGAATCACTGAAGATGTAGAGTAAAAAGAAAACTGGGAAAACTTTTTGGAATTGAGAAGCATTATCATTTATCATTTTGCTTTTAAATTTTATGAAAATCATCATTCCTCATATAAACAAAAAAAAATCCTTAAAAATTTTTTAAACGGAGGATAATTGCCTAACAATGTACAATGCTGTGTTGGTTTCTGTCATACGTCAACATGAATCAGCCATAGGTACACATATGTCCCCTCCCTCTTGAACCTCCCTCCCACCTCCCACTCCATCCCACTCCTCTAGGTTATCACAGAGCTCCAGGTTGAACTCCTTGTGCTATACAGCAACTTCCCATTACGGCTTTACATTTGTAATGTATATCTTTCATACTACTCTCTCAGTTCACCCCACCCTCTCCTTCCCCAACTGTGTCCACAAGTCTATTTTTTGTGTCTGAGTCCTATATTCCTGCCCTGCAAATAAGTTCTTCAGTGCCAATGTTTCTAGATTTCATGTATATGTGTTAATATATGATATTTGTCATATAAACAGAAAATTCTTACACAGGCAATGAGAACATTGTACCCAAGTACTAATTTATTATTTCTTGTATATAAGAAGGTAGGTCTTCTTATATACCATTAGAATGTTATTAACAAGCACTGCCCTACTTATTAATTTCACATTACAAGGTTCAAGAATTAATCCCAAACAATATCTGATACTGCTGATATGCTCTGGTGAAACCGAATAAACTATGTTAATGTAAGCTTCACCTAACACTGGGGCTTCCCAGATGGCTCGGATGGTAAAGAATCTGCTTGCAACACAAGAGACCAGGTCCAATCCCTGGTTGGGAAGATTCCCCTGGAGAAGGGAATGGCAACCCACTCTAGTATTCTTTCTTGGAGAAACCATTGGACAGAGGAGCCTGGTGGGCTTCAGTCCCTGGGGTCACAAATGGTCATACATGACTGACCAACTTACACACACACACACACACACACACACACCCCTAACATTACAGAGTGTTCAATATATGCTGGACACTATTATAAAATCTGTACATTTACTCTGAATCCCAGGCTCTTTTATCGAACTTTAATTTGCTAAGGAAGGTGCATAAAAATCATCTATCCTGAATAAAATACAGGATATTATTCTGCTAGAATTATCATTCCAAAATATGATTCTGTTCTTAGCAACTAACTCCATTAAGTGCCCAGTCTCCAGGCCTAAATCCTTAGGAGCTTATAACTATTCATTGGCTTGCTATTGCTCTTAGGATTAAGATTCAGCCTTTTTAGATAAAAGGCATTTTCTGCAAGGTCTCACCCTATGGACTCCTTCCACTTCAGCAGCCTCCTCTAATTACTAATAACCATGTGCTCGTGTTCTTAGTTGCTCAATATGTCTGACTCTTTGCGACCCCAAGGACTGTAGCCCATGAGTCTCCTCTGTCCATGGGGATTCTCCAGACAAGAATATTGGAGGGGGTTGCCATGCCCTCCTTCAGGGGATCTCCCCAACCCAGGAATCAAATCCCGGTATCCTGCGTTTTAGGAGGATTCTTTACCTTCTGAGCCACCAGGGAAGCCCATTAATAGCCATGCTGCCCTGTATCTATTCCATGGTATTTACCGGGTACCCCAGCTCCAGGACCACTCTGAACAGGCTGTCCCCTCCACATGTAGAACATTCTTCTTCCTCTCTTTGCCCACTTAAAGCCTTCTCACCCTTCATCTTTTGGCACAAATTCTCCTGCCTTGGCACTTCGCTTAACTCTTAAATTAGGACCCTATACTATATTTTATTGGAGAAGGAAATGGTTACCCACTCCAGTATTCTTACCTGGAGAATCCCATAGACAGAGGAGCCTAGCAAGCTACAGTCCATGGGGTCTCAAAGAGCCAGACATCACTGAGGGACTAAGACTTTCCCTTTCAATCACTACATTTCACGGGGTTCCCTTGTGGCTCAGTGGTAAAGATTTCACTAGCCAAGCAGGAGGCGCAGGTTCGATCCCTAGGTTGGGAAGATCCTCTGGAGAAGGAAATGATGACCCACTCCTGTATTCTTGCCTGGGAAATCCCATGGACAGAGGAGCCTGGTGGGCTACATAGTCCATGGGGTTGGAAGAGTCAGACAGGACTTGGCAACTAAACCACCACCACCATCTTTCATAGGCCTTACCTTGTTGCTCTTTTGATTTCTTTGAGCAGAACTTGGATGACTATTTGTCTCCCTGACTAGACTAGTCACTCCACAGGGGAGTGACTGTATCTGTTTTGCTCACCATTGTATCTTCTATCTGGCACAGCGCCTAACAGTCTTTTGGTGGTAGACTTCTATTACAGTGGATGAATGAATGAATTAATTCATTAAATGCCACCAAAATCAGGAAATGATTAAAGAATTTTGTTTTTAATTCCATGCCCTTTTTGTGATTTTTGTTTTTAGGTTTGAGGAAATATTTCCAAAGGCATTCCTTTCAAAAATTAGACATCAAATTTGGAGGTATACTGTGTTTTATTCATCTTAGCAAATTTACCCTGTGGTTGTTGTTAAATGTCTGGCTGTGAAAGAAACAGCAGTTTTCAACTGTAGCCTACAGTGACAAGTATTTATTCTATTTGAGAGGATTTTTACATGCGGGCTGAGCTGTGTGCTTCCTTCAACATTTGTCTATTTTAAGCAGAAAATTTTCTGCTTTAAGAGGATGCATGTAGTTAAATGCCAAAAGGAATACATGTTAAAGAGTATTCCTTCTCCGTCTCTTTTCATTAGCCAAATGTTAGCCAACCATTTTAGCAGGGAACTGCCACTAACTGGCTTCTAGTTCAGTGATTTGAGATTGTAATACCTTGCCTTTGACCCATGCTTGCTTTGGGAGAAAGAGTGAAATGTACACTAACTGGCTTCTAGTTCAGTGATTTGAGATTGGAATACCTTGCCTTTGACCCTTGCTTGCTTTGGGAGAAAGAGTGAAATGTACATAAAGCGACACGATTTCTGGGACTTGACAAGTTTGGTAATTTGCACACAAGTAATTGAATCTCGAGAGTGGTGGTGAAATAGGGTGATTCTCTTAATGTTGAGTTCAGTAAGATGCTTTCTTGGGCTGAGAGGTGAGGAAATAAAACTTTAATGCCTGATTCTGCCTGCTCTACTTCACTTGAATCAACTTGTGATATGCTTGAATCCAAGGGTTTAAAAAACATCCATTCAGAACATAGTGTTGAAACTGGTTTATTAATAGAGACACCTAAAAGTTGTAATTAGTAAGATATTATTTTGGCACTTACTGCATTTGTTTCCTTAGAGCTGTGATTTGCTACATTTTTTAAAAAAAAATTAAGAACCTCGTTGAAGAAAGCTATGGCTATATCTCCAGAAAATTTACACCTGTACATACTCATACAACTTTGCACACAATTTCAGGGGTTTATTTCTTTAGAATTCTTCCAGAGATTCTAGACTAAGAACACCTATTCAAGATAAATCCATCTAATTCATGTGTCTTAAGTAACTATATTTATACTACTTGTCATCTCTCCTTAAGATTTGTTTTATATCTGGACTCTAAGTATAAAAGGGGAGGAATAAAGGAAATTCTCAAGAGATTCATCGTGGTCAAAAGAAACCTCCCTCTGCCTTTTCTTTATCTTCAGGCTATTATTTCTAGAGCAGAGCCCTATTGTTCATGCTGTCCTATTCACTGGCTGCCAACCAGACAGAGGATGCTAGTCTAGGTCATTGCACAATTTCATCTTCCTCTGGGCTGTTACGTAATTAAAATAATTTCAACCTACTCTCTTGAGCATTTTTTTTACAGGCAATTGTAAAAATACAAAAGCTGGAAAGCAAAATAAGAAAAATATAACTTGTTTACTTTTTTATTGTGAAAGATTACTCATTATGAACTACTTATTTAATTTCAAAATTCAAATGTGGTTTCTTTTGTATTCTGTAGTGGAGTAAAATCCCCACTGATTTACAATGGCCACTTTCCAAGATTGCTCCAAAGTGGCTGGGTCTTAAACATATCTAAAGCAACCACCCTTCCACAGATATGAATGCATATGAACCGAATTAGCAATTTATTTTCTGCTGAAATTCTTCTACCTGAGGATATCTATAGATGCATCTGAAGCTGTTTATATACTCTGTACACAGGTAGTCACTTTTACCAATATTCTACGCAGGTGATAAAAAGTGTTAAACAGGTTCGACTTCACAACAGGTCACTGGCAGTGTTTGAATAAACTTTTAAGCCCCGATCCAGAATCACGGTTAACTACACACCACACACACTCCTACTGTGCCTGTATATAAACTGTGGTTACACTTGAAATCCCCTCCCTGGTTCTGCTGCTGATGCGTTAGCTGAAAGCTTTGTAGCAGTACTTAGCTACCCTCAGCCCCGCCTCATAAATCAGATTGTTATCTATCAACTCCTCAAGATTTGAAAATGAGATATTTTGTAACATGTAAAATTTTACCTTTCCTTCATGATCTTTTGTATAATTGTTTGCTGGCATGGAATACATTCTAGACAAAGACTCTTGTTTGGAAGAAGAACCTCAGAAGAAGGGAGTGGGATTGGTCTGACTTCAGTGGAAGAAACCAGTGAGTACATGGGAACAATGATTCATCTACCTCGAGCCTGACCTCTGCTACAGGGTCCACCACTTAGCACTGGAAGGAAGGTTGGTAGGGGAATACTGAGCAATAACCTACTAATCTGGGAGAAAGCAATGGCACCCCACTCCAGTACTCTTGCCTGGAAAATCCCATGGACGGAGGAGCCTGGTGCACTGCAGTCCATGGAGTTGTTAGGAGTTGGACACGACTGAGTGACTTCACTTTCACTTTTCACTTTCATGCATTGGAGAAGGAAATGACAACCCACTCCAGTGTTCTTGCCTGGAGAATCCCAGGGACGGGGGAGCCTGGTGGGCTGCCGCCTATGGGGTCGGACACGACTGACGGTGACATAGCAGCAGCAGCAGCCTATTAATCCAGCTTCTCCTGGACAGTGTGCCACTCCTGCATACCAGATTTCAGAAATACTGCCCATTGTCACAGGAGACGGGCAATAATAAAAGGTCTCATGTATTTTTTTAAAGGCTTCCTATATCTCATCAAATATTTCATTAATGAAAAAGGAACTCTTTACCTTCCAACTTGTATGTATAGGTCTATAAACTTTTTTATCACAAGTGATTAAAAATATTTTAGCATGTACTTATAATTATATACATACACAAATGAATACAGATTATTAATGAATTATACATATATATACCACTACATCACTGTATTATATATTACAAGGCATACACAAAAATAGAAATTAACAAAGGTGTAATTAAAAATTAAATAAACATGACTTGTAAACACGTCATTTTATGAGGTAAGGTTTTATACTATGATGAAAAAAGTGCTATTTTTAACAACTTCATTGAGATAACTCACAGACCACATGGTTGACTCATTCACACAATTGTGCAACCATCAGTACAGTTAATTTTAGAATAGTTTCATCATCCCCCCACCACCCCCCACCCTGCAAAGAAACTCTGTGCCCGTTAGCAATAATTTGCCACTGGCCCCTGCCTCAACTCTAGGGACCCGGGAATCTACTCTCTCCATAAATTTGTCTATTCTGGACACTTACACAAATGGAATTGTACAATCCGTACGTGCTCTTCTGTGACTGTCTTCTTTCACTTAGCATAATGTTTTCAAGGTGCATCCATGCTGTAGCATGCATCAGTGCAGTTCAGTTCAGTCGATCAGTCGTGTCCGACTCTTTGCGACCCCATGAATCACAGCACACCAGGCTTCCCTGTCCATCACCAACTCCCAGAGTTCACCTAAACTCATGTGCATTGAGTTGGTGATGCCATCCAGCCATCTCATCCTCTGTCATCCCCTTCTCCTCCTGCCCCCAATCCCTCCCAGTATCTGAGTCTTTTCCAATGAGTCAGTTCTTCGCAGGAGGTGGCCAAAGTATTGGAGTTTCAGCCTCAGCATCAGTCCTTCCAATGAACACCCAGGACTGGTCTCCTTTAGGATGGACTGGTTGGATCTCCTTGCAGTCCAAGGGACTCGCAAGAGTCTTCTCCAACACCACAGTTCAAAAGCATCAATTCTTCAGCACTCAGCTTTCTTCACAGTCCAACTCTCACATCCATACATGACCACAGGAAAAACCATAGCCTTGACTAGACCAACTTTTGTTGGCAAAGTAATGTCTCTGCTTTTTAATATGCTATTTAGGTTGGTCATAACTTTCCTTCCAAGGAGTAAGCATCTTTTAATTTCATGGCTGCAGTCACCATCTGCAGTGATTTTGGAGCCCAGAAAAATAAAGTCTGACACTGTTTCCACTGTTTCCCCATCTATTTCCCATGAAGTGATGGGACCAGATGCCATGATCTTTGTTTTCTGGATGCTGAGCTTTAAGCCAACATTTTCACTCTCGTCTTTCACTTTCATCAAGAGGCTTTTTAGTTCACAGCATCAGGGGCTTTTCAAATGAGTCGACTCTTCGCATCAGGTGGCCAAGGTATTGGAGTTTCAGCTTCAACATCAGTACTTCCAAGGAACACCCAGGACTGGTCTCCTTTAGGATGGACTGGTTGGACCTCACTGCAGTCCAAGGGACTCTCAAGAGTCTTCTCCAACACCACAGTTCAAAAGCATCAATTCTTTGGCACTCAGCTTTCTTCATAGTTCAACTCTCACATCCATACATGACCACAGGAAAAACCATAGCCTTGACTAGACGGATCTTTGTTGGCAAAGTAATGTCTCTGCTTTTTAATATGCTATTTAGGTTGGTCATAACTTTCCTTCCAAGGAGTAAGCATCTTTTAATTTCATGGCTGCAATCACCATCTGAGTGATTTTGGAGCCCAGAAAAATAAAGTCTGACACTGTTTCCACTGTTTCCCCATCTATTTCCCATGAAGTGATGGAAACAGATGCCACAATCCTAGTTTTCTGAAGGTTGAGCTTCAAGCCAACATTTTTACTCTCCTCTTTCACTTTCATCAAGAGGCTCTTTAGTTCTTCTTCACTTTCTGCCAAAAGGGTGGTGTCATCTGCATATCTGAGGTGATTGATATTTCTCCCAGCAATCTTGATTCCAAATTGTGTTTCTGCCAGTCCAGCATTTCTCATGATGTACTCTGCATATAAGCTAAATAAGCAGAGTGACAATATACAGTCTTGATGTACTCTTTTTCCCATTTGGAACCAGTCTGTTGTTCCATGTCCAGTTCTAACTGTCGCTCCTGACTTGCATATAGGTTTCTCAATAGGCAGGTCAGGTGGTCTGGTATTCCCATCTCTTTCAGGATTTTTCACAGTTTATTTTGATCCACACAGTCAATGGCTTTAGCATAGCCAATAAAGCAGAAATAGATGTTTTTCTGGAACTCTCTTGCTTTTTCCATGATCCAGCAGATGTTGGCAATTTAATCTCTGGTTCCTCTGCCTTTTCTAAAACCAGTTTGAACATCTGGAAGTTCATATTAGCAAATTGAAAGATAAAAAAACCATATGATAATCTCAATAGAAGTAGAAAAAGCTTTTGACAAAATTCAGCATCCATTTATGATTAAAACTCTTCAGAAAAATGCACATAGAAGGAACCTACCTCAACATAGTAAAGTCCATATATGATAAGCCTACAGAAAACATTATTCTCAACAGAGAACAACTGAAAGCATTTACTCTAATATCAGGAAAAAGAGTGTCTACTTTTGCCACTATTGTTAAACATAATTCTGGAAGTCCTAGTTTCAGCAATCAGAGGAGAAAAGAAATAAAAGGAATCCATATTGGAAAAGAAGAACTAAAGCTCTCACTGTTTGCAGATGACATGATATTGTATACAGAAAACCCTAAATATAGTATCAACATATACATATATACCCATGAGCAAATCAAAACATTTCAACAAAAATAAAGTACATTAGATTGAGCTGGCTAGCAAAGGAAATAAAAAATCATATTTACAAGTTAAGAACAAAACTAACTAAAGCACAAGCTGGAAAACAAAATTAAAGCAAGGTGCCAAGTGGGAAATAAACCAATGAAAAGAGAACTAACAGATATATTGAGATGAAAGGAAAGAAAGAAAAGAAAAGAAGAAGAGATATGCAAAGTCAAATAGAGGTAGATGAAGAGATTTACATACATGAAAGATTAAGGGGAAAAGAAGTAGGAAAGACCAACAAAGGAATACATGTAGAGAAAATATAATAGGTTTAAAACATGAAAAGTTAAAATTATAAAAAAGAGAAAAGAAAAAATGGAAGGAAAAAAGGAAAGAAAAAATGGAAGAAAAAAGAAAAAAGAAAACTCCACAGAACTGCAAAAGCCAAATGTTGATGCAGAACCACTATAAAAAATGTGACTGAATACACACATATACATATACACTCATAAGCATAATGAAAGCAATCCACCAAAAATAAAATACAATAGTTTGACCCGGTGAACAAAGGAAACCAAAAAGTATATCTACCAGAACAAAATTAACTAAAGTACAAACTGGAAAACAAAACTAAAGCAAGGTGTCAAGTCGGGAATGAAGCAATGAGAATAAAACTAACAAATTTATTGAGAGGAAAGGAAAGAAAGAACGAATACATATATAAAGTTAAATAGAATTAGTAAAGAAGATTTATATTCAGTAAAGATTAATGGCAAGGGAAAAAGAAGAGTAGGAAAAGAAACAAAGGAATAAATGTAGAAAAACTAATAATAGGTTTAAAAAATAAAATTTTAAAAAGAGAGAAAAAAAAAAGGGAAAACTCCACAGAATTGCAAAAGCCCAAGTTAGAGGTAGAGGTTTATAACAACAATAAAAAATGTGACTGAGGGAAAAAAAGTTCAAAAGCTTAATTAGATTTCATAATGCCAATAAAATCAACAACACAACAGAGTGGGTAAAAATAATGAAAAAAAAAAAATCCAGAAGAATCTACTGAACAAGTCAAAACATAAGAATAATAAATGTTTTTCTTGAGTCACTGCTGTCAGAGTCCTCTCCCTCGCTGGGAGTCACAGTCCACCTCATCCCCCTAGGATGCCCTCCAATACTGTGCTTATCTCTGGACATGTTGTGGGGGCAGCTCAGATTCTAATCTGAGCTAATCTCCTCTTTGTTCTTGCCTCCAATGTCCATAGCTATCAGAACTAGCACATTTTCTTTTGTGGGAGCTCTCAGTGACCTTTTATATATTCCATAGGCACAGAGTCTGCCTAGTTGATCATGTGGATTTAATCTGCTGATTGTACAGCTGGTGGGAAGGTTTGGGTCTTCTTCCTTAGTCACACTGCCCCTGGGTTTCAACTGTGGTTTTATTTCCACCTCTGCATGTGGGTCATCCACTGGGGTTTGCTCCTGAGGTTGCCCTGGAGGGCTTGGGTTTGCCCCTGTGAGGGCCAGGTGTGGAGGTGTTGCAGCTGATGGGTTGCAGGGGTTCTAGCAGCACCAGGGACTCAGGGAAGTTGGTGGCTTTGGCAGCAGTAAATATAGTGATCTAGAAGGGTATGGCAACCAATATTGGGCAACACCCTCCAGTGTTCTTGCTTGGAGAACACCTCTACCTGACAGAGAAGCCTGGCCTGGCAGTCCACAGTCTACAGGGCCACAAAGAGTCGGACACTACTGAAACAACTCTTGCACGCATAGACACAAGACTTTTTTGCCTATGGCAGCTCTGCCTCAGTGAGAATTGAGTGTGAAGGCGGCACAGCTGCTTGGCTTGAGGGGACCCTGGCAGCACCAAGTGTGCAGGGACAAAGACTGCCTCTGCTGCAGGAGTTATAGACCTATCAGAGTTTTTTCCTAGCCTCTGTAGCTGGCGATCAAAAAGCCTCTTTGGCCAGTCTTTCTCCACAGCTCTGCGGAGGCACCATTCAGGCACTTAGAGGGCTCCTTTGCCTGGGGTCCTCTCTGTTGTTCAGTGCATCAGACACACAGAGGGGGCCCCCCCTGGCTGGTGGTCCTACTCTGTAGATTGGCACATCAGGCACTTAAAGGGGCACCATGGATGGGGTCCTACTCTGTAGTTGGGCACATCAGTCACTTAAAGGAGCACCCTGGGTAGGGTCCTACTCTATAGTTCAGTGAGTCAGGCATTTGAGGGGCCAGCCTCACTATTGTTCAGCTGCCAGTGCTGCCGTGTAGGGGGAGAGAGGCTATGGTGATAGCTCCACCCCCTACACATGACTCAGCAGTATCACCTTGCTTCCATGGCTGCCCAGCTTTCCTCCAGAGCATTTCCCACCACAATCTCCTCCCTCACATCCCCTTGATCCATCTCTGCAGTCAACAGCAGCCTTCCCCCCGGGATTACTCCACAACCCCTAAACTCCATCTCCCAGACACTGAACCTTTTAAGGGATCTAGATTCCTGTCTGGGGTATGTATGGCTACAGCAAGGACTGATTCTCATTCCATTTAGGCTGCCACAGATTAACTGTTTCACTGTCAGCCTTAAATGTTTATCTTCTGACTCAGACAATTGCCCCAATGTGGGGATTGGACCCCTTCTTCAGTTCCCCCACCCGCCAAGGGAAGGTGTAGTCCTACTAACACTCCTATTTTTTTCCCCTAGTTCCTTCATCCTACCGAGTTTTGCATGGGTCTAGATATTCTTTTCCGCTGGTCAGGTACTACTGTTCCTTCTCATCTGGTGTTCTGCATGCACTTCTGTGTCTGAAGGTGTATTCCTGATGTATACATAGAGAGAGATGTACTCCATGTCCATCTACTCCTCTGCCGTCTTGTTCTCTCCTCTGAAGAAGACCTTTGAGAGTCCCTTGGACTGTCTGTTTTGAGTAACCTTAAACATCACCAGCAATGGTACTCCACTCCAGTATTCTTGCCTGGAAAATCCCATGGTCGGAGGAGCCTGGTGGGCTGCAGTCCATGGGGTCGCTAAGAATCGAACACAACTGACTTCACTTTCATTTTCACTTTCACACATTGGAGAAGGAAATGGCAACCCACTCCAGTGTTCTTGTCTGGAGAATCCCAGGGATGGGGGAGCCTGGTGGGCTGCCGTCTATGGGGTTGCACAGAGTCGGACATGACTGAAGTGGCTTAGCAGCAGCAGCAGCAGCAACAAACATCACCATGCTGCTGCTGCTGCTGCTGCTGCTAAGTCGCTTCAGTTGTATCCGACTCTGTGCGACCCCATAGATGGGGGCCCACTGTCTCTGGGATTCTCCAGGCAAGAATACTGGAGTGGGTTGCCATTTCCTTCTCCAATGCATGAAAGTGAAAAGCGAAAGTGAAGTCGCTCAGTCGTGTCCGACTCTGAGCGACCCCATGGACTGCAGCCCACCAGGCTCCTCCATCACCAGCAATGGTACTCCACTCCAGTATTCTTGCCTGGAAAATCCCATGGTCGGAGGAGCCTGGTGGGCTGCAGTCCATGGGGTCGCTAAGAATCGAACACAACTGACTTCACTTTCACTTTTCACTTTCACACATTGGAGAAGGAAATGGCAACCCACTCCAGTGTTCTTGTCTGGAGAATCCCAGGGATGGGGGAGCCTGGTGGGCTGCCGTCTATGGGGTTGCACAGAGTCGGACATGACTGAAGTGGCTTAGCAGCAGCAGCAGCAGCAACAAACATCACCATGCTGCTGCTGCTGCTGCTGCTGCTAAGTCGCTTCAGTTGTATCCGACTCTGTGCGACCCCATAGATGGGGGCCCACTGTCTCTGGGATTCTCCAGGCAAGAATACTGGAGTGGGTTGCCATTTCCTTCTCCAATGCATGAAAGTGAAAAGCGAAAGTGAAGTCGCTCAGTCGTGTCCGACTCTGAGCGACCCCATGGACTGCAGCCCACCAGGCTCCTCCACCCATGGGATTTTCCAGGCAAGAGTACTGGAGTGGGGTGCCATTGCCTTCTCCGAAACATCACCATAACATACTTAAATGAGGAACTCTTTTCCACTCTCTCTCCTATTCTGTTTTTTGAAATGTGCCCTTTTAAACTGAAGTCTTATATCTTGTGTTAACTTTAATAAGTTATCAACATTTTTCCCCCAAATACTGATTCTCCTTCTTGATGGGTATTGACATATTAGTCTTCAAATCTTTAGACTTGTTTTTTCATTCATTCCATCATTTTATCCCCTACTGCCTTCTGAAAGAGTTCTTTTTTTTTTTTTTTTTTTTATCCACCCTCCCGCCCCACACCCTCTCTCTGGATTATCCCCGTGCATCAGTCCCTAGCATCCTGCATCCTGCATCAAACCTGGACTGGCAATTCATTTCGCTTATGATATCACACATGTTACACTGCCACTCTGCCAACCCATCCCACCCTCTTCCTCTCCCACAGAGTCCAAAACCTTATCTTTAAGCTCAGCAAATTGTTCTTCAAGTATATTTAAAATTTCTTCACTGGTAATAAGTGACCAGAAGATCAAAAACATGCCATTTGTGAATTGCCTAGAAATAATCTAGCAATGGTTGTCTGAGAGAAGTTTATGGAGATTTAGAAAATTCTCTTAAAAGATATCAAATTTGATCTGACTAAATGGAATACTATACTATATCCAGGAACAATTGAACAAAGTTTCAAACACTGATTGTCCTGAAAGTAATCTGTAAATTCACTTTTATTCATTTTACTTATTAATTTCACCACTGCTAAATTTTGAGAAAAACGTGAAAAACTTATTCCAAAATTTATACTAAAAGACAAAATTTCAGGAATTACTAAATCATTTTTAAAAATATAAAGAAATAAATTCCTACAGCTGAGTATTAAGACAGAATGTGGCACAAAATAAAATTCATCAGTATGGAGCTGGAACATGAACAGACTAATTAAAGGAATAGAAAAAAAAATAAGGATTTAAAGAGATTATTTGTTAGATGATAGAAGACATGGTATATAACTTTGGAGATGTGGTAGCCATTTTTGTAAAAGACCAGAAATGAAGCTTGATTTATTACTAAAATAAAACTGGGTCTCCAGCACACATTACAAAATAAAAATAAACAAAAGAATCTCAAATGAATAAAAGGCCTGAGTATGAAAGTAAAATGACCAAGCTCACCATAGACTATGTTTACTGAAGCAAGATATAAAAGCCCAAATCACAAGAGAAAATATAATTTGACTTTTGACTAATATGAACATTGAGCAATATAAGTAAAAATTTCCATTAATAACTGTCATTCACATAGGTTTGTCCCTGGGAACCAGTCCATAAGAAAGAGATTACTGAACAGGTTTATGTGTTCTTGAGGTCAACACCTATGATAGGGAGGGAAGGGAAGAAAACCTGCGTGAGTTAGAGGGAGAAGTAGTGCTGTATTGCAGTATCAATGAAGGCTTCTCTGAAGCTGGAAAGAGGCTAGGCCCAAACATCCCTGCATTCACCAGTCATTGGATGCAAGCTGCCCTGGTAAGGATGTGTGAAATTGGGTGAGACAAATATCTCTACCCAAGGCAGTTCCTAATGAGGGATGGTTATTATGGGCTGCCTGCAAGAATCACTTTTCGTTAATGAGGGAATAAGCCTTCAGGCCCTGAACAAGGATGTGAGTGGTCTATCATGGATTTCATTACATTTATAGGACTGATATTAAAGTGACAGCCTGGGGTTCAATACTTACAATGAATAAATGATAAGAATTAAGATATAAAATATCTAGTCACTTCCATAGAACCAGTACAAAATAACCAAGTGAGAAAAAAACAACAAAAGTGAAAACTTGAATGATTCAATGTATAGTTACCCCAATCTCACCAGTAATGGGAAAAAAAAAAGGATGAGGTATTTATTAAAGATTTTGACTGCAGCACTGTTTGTTGTAAAGAATTGCTGTAACTTAGCCATTGAACGGGGCTTCCCTGGTAGCTCAGCTGGTAAAGAATATGCCTGCAATGCAAGAGACTCTGGTTCAATTTCTGGGTTGGGAAAATTCCTTGGAAGAGGGCATGGCGATACACTTCAGTATTCTTCCTTGGAGAATCCCCATGGACAGAGGAGCGTGGCAGGCTATAGTCCATGGGTTTGCAAAGAGTTAGATATGACTGAGCTACTAAACACATCACAGCACAGTTGTTGAATGCTCAAAAAATAGATAATATATGACAATGTGTTCTAATAGAAAGATGGACATTAGTAAAAAGAAACAAAACAGTTATTTGTAAAAGAAATAGATTTATAAATCTATGGTATTAATTATAAATGTGTAAAATAAGATTGTAGCACTGATATCTTTTAAATTTAACAAAACATATAAAACAACTACCTATTCTTATTTTGGGGGGATAGCAGAGATTAGAGACATGGAAGCCCAAAGCTTTTTAGTGTGATTTACCAGTAGGTTCTGGATGTGCTCAGGCTGAAATCCAAATGCTGCTTCTGCATCTGCCCAAACTTATATGATGGACCTGATAATATTCAGCTCAAGAAAGGAAACCTCAATGTCATGGTCACTTAGCAACCCATGTTCAGGCTATCAGTTTCTAGTAGGAACCATTATCGTGGCAGAAATGCTTGCTAAAATTAAGACTAGTGTTCTGACAGAGAAGGCATAATTTTTCTCCAAATCCTGGAAATATACTGAGATTTTACACAGCAAACGCTTCCTTGATAGATATATCATTTCTGTCAAATCTGTTGAATCATAAGGCCCAAATGGTAAGAGACCTCAAGCTGGATCTTTTTGCAGAATCCTATCTTCCTCTAGGCCCCATTCAAAATGAACAGCTTCCAAAATACCAGATACATGGATCAGAGTGATAGTCTCAATTCAATGTATGTTACCTCCAAAAGCAGAAGATACCTCTCAAACACTGTGCGTCCATCAGCAGTGTCAGATGAAAAGTGCAAAAACTTGTCTTGTCCTTTATCTTAGA
This sequence comes from Aepyceros melampus, assembly GCA_006408695.1. Classification (NCBI taxonomy): domain Eukaryota; kingdom Metazoa; phylum Chordata; class Mammalia; order Artiodactyla; family Bovidae; genus Aepyceros; species Aepyceros melampus. The sequence continues at coordinate 16,529 of SJXQ01010029.1, read as the reverse complement.
AGGAATAATGTGGCATGTCACAGACCACTGGATCTCAAAAACTGTGGCAGTCCCCTGAATCTTCGTGATACTTCAGTCCCATTCTCTGACACAGATGTCTTACTAGAATATCTAGTGTACTCTCTAATTCCTGCTCACCAAACCCTATTATCATGGTGTCATTAATGTACTATTCTAGTGTTATGTCAAGGTGATCAAGATACCTGAATTGTCTACTGTGACAGAAAGGAGGACAGTTAGTGTATTCCTGGGCAAGAATGAGTATGAACTGATGTTCTTACCATGTGAATAAAAAACAAATTTTATCCTCATTAATGAAGGGAATTGGAAAATACATATTTATCTGCAAGAGTGTTAGTCTCAAACAAGTGCCAAAGCCTGTATTAATCTACTGTCATTTAACCAAGTGGTAGTCTCAATAGCAGCTTCTGTGGCAGATGGTATAGTACAATAGTTGTAAATGGGGCTGCCACATGAATATATATATAGTTAATGTAATATATATACCTGTCAAGAACCATTTCATTTTTTCAGGATATTTATAGATGAATCTAATGGAAACACTTTGAGTACCATAACCCCTATATCGTCTAAGTCTTTGATAGCAATATTAATATCAACAGTTCTTCCAATGATACAGTATTACTTCTGATTTATAATTTCCTTCAGGATGGGAGTGTGATTTCTGGGGCTTCCACTTGGCTTTGGATGCCCTGATTGCTCCTATTTATAGGCCATAATGAATAGATTGTGCTAGCTGCCGAGTAGTTCTCTCTCAGTTGTGCACATATAACCAAGGAAATAACCAAAGATTATATGGGCTTCCCTAGTGGCTCAGATGGTAAGGAACCTGCCTGCAATGCTGGAGACCTGGCTTCAATCCCTGGGTCGGGAAGATCCCCTGGAGAAGGGAATGGCTACCCATGCCAGTATTCTTGCCTGAAGAATTCCATGGACAGAGGAGCCTCATGGGCTATACTCCATAGGGTTGCAAAGAGTCAGACACAACTGAGCAACTAACACATATATTCAAACATACCTGGATACACTGAAATGAACCTGAACAAAACTCCATCTGGCCTCCATAAGCTCCTATTCAATCAGAAAACCATGGTGGTGTTTCAAATCCCATTGTGTGGGTGTCATTGCAGATCTTACCTCTAACAGTCCTAGAAATGGCTGGATTTTCTTCATTCCTCAATGTTCAATTACCCTGGAAATGGTTCCAGGTCATTTTAAGAGAATAATCAAGGGAATGATTATTGTATAAATTTAATGTGGCATTATAGGCTTCGTTTTCAAGATCTTGATCTTCAATCAATGGTTTCTGGATTTGAGATTTGACTTAAATCTGGATATTGGGTGAGGAACAATTTCCCATTTTACAGCTGATGTCAACTTTCTGCTTCTCGTTTTTTTTTCTCTTTCTCCCTTTCTCGCATCTACACATCTATTTCATGTTTAGTGCTTGTTTTGGAAGCACATATCCTATCTCATATTTAAGAATGCTGTGTTCTACTAGGTAATGCCACAGATCCTTAAAGATCAAGAAAACTTGATGGCAAGTCTGGTAATTACATCTTCCTTGCCTCTAATAATTGAATGCTATTCCCTGGCCTGATTCTCACTTTTATTAAAGAACTCGGTTCAATAGCAACAACCGACACTACCAACCATAGCCTGCAGAGTGCAACCACCAGCATCCATGCTTCTTACAGATACTGGAGTCCACTCAGCAGTATATTCCTTATGGAGTGTCTTCTGGGGCCACCCAGGGATCTTACTCAGGCTATGGATGCTCAGGTCTTAAACGTATTATCTATTCTAACACTCTCAACTCCCTGAGTCTTCTGACCCCTTTTGCAATACTGTATAGAGAGAGCCAGATTTTTCATCATATTTGCTCTAGTCAATTTTTAATGCTATTAAAGAGAAGCCAGCCCACACAATCATTATTATTGGTGACCCTGTATTTTAAAACAGCATAACCATCATACCTTCCAGTGTCTTTCCTTTCTTTCATCAGCACTTTATTCCAAAGCAAAAATGGTGAAAGCCTTAGTTAACATGGTGCTATTGCCAATCAGAAATTTTCAGCCACCTATCACTACTAGAACTGGAATTCTCCTGTTCTCAGATAGGAAAGTAATTCAGCTCTGAAGTCCCATAATTTAGTCTACTTTCTAAGAATTTTTTATTACCAGTGGTTTTGCCTTGAGGTTTCTATAAGACAAAGCCTAAGTCTGAGACATTTACATACCTTTTAAGATAATGCATTCCCAGGGTATAGGAGTGAGGAAATAGAGAGTGAGGGAAGGGGGAAAGCAGATACTGGCTACTGCTTAGTATGTAGTATGATTGCTTGCCCATCCATGTGGCACTGTCCTTCAAGAAGCTACAAAAATGAAGAAAATTAGGCCTTTTATCCAGCAAAGAAAAGGTAAAAAAAATTACTATTCTCTCTTGCCTCCCACTGACCAAAGTTATGCTCCATGGACAGTTAATTCCCTTGCACGCATCACTTGTTCATGAAAGTGACCAAGAAGACTATTGCAGCTAAGACCTCAGCACCAACATAAAAGTCTGAGACAGGAGGCAAGAAGTACATGGCATGGGCATGAGACAAAGTATCACAGGTTACTCCTACAAGAAGTTGGTTAGTGTCTATTCAAGAGAGCAGTTGGCTTGAAAAAGTGCCCTAATATCTGGAGATAGATGAAACCAAAAGATATGACATAGTACTTACATATGCAAACATTTTTAATTTTTTAGTATCTGGAAGGAGCACATGATTGAACTTATTTGTAATTAGTCTGATGCACTTTGCCTGTTGATATCTAATTTATCCTTACTGTAATAACTGAATCCAGGTTAACTTATCGACTTCTGTAGCTGGTCCTATTTTACTGGCATACTGTGTTTAGTCATTTAAAATGCACACTATGCCTTGCTATTTTATTCAGTAGTAATTTTAAAAGAATGGAGCATTTAAAATTTTTCTTTATTATTTTGTATTCTTTAATAAAGGCCTTATTATAAAACTCTTTTAGCTTCAAATTTAACAAAGGAATGAAACTTTTGACCCATCTCTTACAGAAGATGTGAAATTTAATATGCTTTTACTGACCCATCCCTACATTTATAGATCTTTGTTAATATGTGGTATAGATTATAAGATAGACATATAGATTACTATTGTTTAATTACTGTTTCCAACTACATATCTTATTTTTCAAATGACATTTATTTTATTGTCTTATTAACATGTATAAATAAATTAATTGGATTCACTCATAACAATGCTCACCATAAGAATATTTATCCAAAACATCTATTCATTCATAAGAATGCTCACCATAAGAATATTTCTATTTTCTACTTCTCAATTTTAATTTTCCCCCCACCCTTGATAAGTGTTTGGGCAAACTTTCAGAGATTGTAGTGTTAGTGCTAGAATTTGTGAACACCTGAATATCAGAAAGTAAAAATAATTCAGTCTGCTCCCAGGCCTATCACCTTGCAGAAAAGGAAAAAAAAGAAAACAAATAAGCCTCATGAACATGTCTCAATTATCTTTTAGTATTTTATGCTGCAAAGGGTTAATTTTAAAGTTTGCCTGGAATTTGTTTTAGGTTTCTTATATTTTTTTAATGGTTTCTAGGTAACCTAAATATTTTGGGACCTGGGTTTTAGTTTTAATAAGACAGTTTCTTTATCCTTAACACCACATGAAGTTTATCAAGACATCTGTGTTGCTAAATATTTTGAAGTAGCCTGTGCTTGTTCTAGATATTTTTAAAATAAATTATTCTGCTTGTTATAGTAAAATCATTTCAAGAAGTGTTTGAGTAATTCTCCCTTTCTTATATGCTAAAGAATTTCTTTCATAAGTCAATTTGTTTGCATCTGTTTACTTTATTTAGGGTAGATGTTGTTTGTATATTGTTCTATGTGCTCTTCCTCAAAGAGTGCTCAATCCTATTTAATTGGTCTGATTTAGCCTATTAAATAGAAACAGTGAGTCCTATAGCTGCTTCTCACTGCCCACTTGAGTGCTGATACAAGCCTCCTTGTATTCTTAAAGAGAAAAGCAAATAAGCATACATAGTTTTCAAAATAATTCTTAGCTTTTAGCAAACTTGTAGCAAGCTGGAATGTTACCCTACTGCTTGGTTCTATGTTTTCTAGGATGACAACTTATTCCTGGATTATTGGGGCTGTTTATTTATTATTTCTTCTCTTGAAGTAGTATAAGGAAATGGCATTTTCCCCAAGCATTGCTCACAAGCACTGTCCTTGTCTACACTTACACTACATGGCAAGTTTCCGTGCACCATTCCCCACCCACCCAACCTCCCATTTTGCGTGCATGCTCAATCACTAAATCCTGTCCAACTTTTTACAACCCTATGGACTGTAGCCTCCCAAGCTCCTCTGTCCATGGAAATTGCAGGCAAGAATACTGGAGAGGACTACCATTTTCTTTTCCAGGAGATCATCCAAACCCAGAAATTGAACCTGAATCTCCTGAGTCTCCTACATTGGCAAGTGGATTCTTTACCACTGAGTCACCTGGGAAGCCCAGCCTCTTTTTTACCTCAGCTTTATTAGGGTATAATTTAAAAATAAAAATTGTATGTATTTAAGTTATACAAATACATTGATGTTTTGATATCATATACATTGTAAAATAAACAGAACCATCAAGCTAATTAACATATCTAGCCTCTCATATTCTCACCCTGCTTATTTAACTTATATGCAGAGTACATCATGTGAAATGCCAAGCTGCATCAATCACAAGCTGGAATCAAGATTGTCAGGAGAAATATCAACAACCTCAGATATGCAGATGATACCACTCTAATGGTAGGAAGTGGAGAGGAACTAAACAGTCTCTTGATAAGGGTGAAAATAGCAGAGTGGCTTAAAACTTAACATTAAAAAAACTAAGACCACAGCAACAAGTCCCATCACTTCATGGCAAATAGATGAGTAAAAGTAGAAATAGTGACAGACTTTATTTTCTTGGGCTCCAAAATCACTGTGGACAGTGACTGCAGCCATGTAAAGATGCTTGCTCCTTGGAAGGAAAGCTATGACAAACCTAGACAGATTATTCAAAAGCAGAAGCATCACTTTGCAACAAAGATCCATAAAGTCAAAGCTATGGATTTTTCAGTAGTTATGTGCAGATGTGAGAGTTGGACCATAAAGAAGTCTGAGTGTCGAAGAATTGATGCTTTCGCATCATGGTGCTAGAGAAAGCTCTTGAGAGTCCCTTACGCTCTAAGGAGATCAAAGGAGTCAATCCTAAAGGAAATCAACCCTGAATATTGATTGGAAAGACTGATGCTGAAGCTGAAGCTCTAATAATTTGGCCACTGAACAGCAGACTTATTGGAAAAGACCCTGATGCTAGGATAGATTGAAGGCAAAAGAAGAAGGGCGTGACATAGGATGAGATGGTTAGTGGCATCCTCAACTCAAAGGAGATAGTAAAGGACAAGGAATCCTGGCATGTTGAAGTCCATGGGGTCAAAAGAATCAGGCACAAATTTTCAACCGAACAACAAGAAAAAATCCTCTCATATACTTACTATGTTTTTAATTCCAATTTTGTGTATGATGAGATCATTTATGAAATATACTTCTAGAAAATTCCACCCAGGTTCCTTCCTCCTTCTCTGCCCATCAACTTTCTCAATATAACCCCACCCCAGTCTCATTAAATTCATATTGTTTTACTGGGAACTCCAGGTTGGTGAATGCATGAAGGTGCAGGTAGAATGGTATGCTCAGAAAGGGGATGGAAGCTCTATACCCTTTCCCCATTTCTTGCCTTAAGCATCTTTTTCATGGTAACCAACCAGGAAGTTAACTGGTTTACTGAGTGCTGTGGATTGCTCTTGCAAATTAATAAAATCCAAGGAATTTACAATTTATAGCCACTTGGTAGAAGTACAGGTGACGATCTGTCTGGTCCCTCCACCCGCCCAACACACACACTCAATCATACTCACACTGAGAACGTAACAGGATTCATTGGCATTATTCACAAAATTATTTGAATGGTCAAATGAATTTAATAGTTTGATAACTAAAAGACTGTGAAAGACCGATTTCAAAATCACATTGAATTTTTAAAAATCTATTTTTTCCTGAGATTTAGTTGTGTATCTTTGGGTCCCTGAGATTAATCCTTTAAAAATTGACATTATTACTAATTTTAATGGGCATTATCTGAACTGTGATGTATTCTGTTGCATGAGAAAAGAAGCTCATTTTTGTAGCTTAACTTTGTGATAGCATTTTATTTTTCCTCACATATCAACAAATATTAGTGAAAGGAATTTGGGCCCCTTCTATCATTTTTTTCCATCACGCACACAAGGAAGTTCTTATCATGCTTGTCCAAACATGGAGGTAAGGTGGCTGCTCCCTCTTCAGCTGTGCTGTATACTGGAAAGAAAGGGACAAAAAGAATGTATTAGAAAACAAAAATATCCCCAAAATCTCTAGTAGAAAGATATTTATACTTCATCACCTACACTTTTGTTACACTGCCAGTTGGATGCAATAGATTCTGAAAAGGTGACTATTTCATCTGGGAACATTGCCAGCCTGAGCAAAAGTAAGGAGAAAGTGAGGAAAGCCCTTAAGGGGGAAACTAACATTGTCTAGAAGTCACTGATTTCAGAATGTTGTATATTCAGGACAGTATTTTTAAGCAGCATAAATTTTTAGAGTAATACTAAATTTCAATAAGTATTCACTTTTGCTATATTTGATGGTTTTAATGAAATAATATAATGTTTTATATACTTTACTGTCTACATTATACTAATGAGAATAAGGTCATTATAGGCCATTAATAGTTTTTGCATACTGGGATATTCTTTTTTTATGTACCTTACTTAAATGGTGGCTTCAGGGTCCATATTATAAACAGTATCAAATTCTTATGGACAATATCTAAAATCTAAACAATAACATCTAAATCCAAATCCAAATACTAAGGATTTTTCTGAGTTAATTACCAATATGTTTCATATAACAATTTTAATGCCCACATACTGACAGCAGAATATGAAGTCCTAAATGGATTCTTTAAGCTAAATGCTGAACATTTAAACTGTTTGTATTTTGGAGTTTTTTTGGCCTTATTATCTAAAATTCAATATTTGATAATTATTTTAAAGTATTAACATTGTTACCTCTTAAGGAACATTTTTCTACACTTATAAAAATGTTTCTTAATTATATCTTATCTCCCACTTAATGTAAATCTTACATTTGCTGCATTCTTCTTTAGTATCTTTAATGCTGATAATCAAGATGGACAGACTTTTCAGTGGCATTTAGGTGGTGGGTGAATGAGAAGACAGTCATGATAGGATATTTGTCCTAATATTCTAAGTAATACTCAGAACTGAACACAGTACATTTTTCTAAATGCAAATTTAATACTAATTCATATCTAATATAATACATATTACAGATTTACATCTCATTTCAGTCTTCTGTGAATTCAATTAGAATTAATTCTGTCTCATCTTACATATTTTATTGAATATATCTTTTCAAATCTAATCTTGATCCTGTTAATTTGGGATGATTTGTGTTTTGTAAACAGTCACATCCAAGTATGATATAGGGTGTCAGATATATCACATGATATGTGAGGTTCAGATAAAATACCATTTTCTCCAATTATAAAGGAAAACATGTATAATCTTGCATATGAAGACTTTATACTTATTTGCTCATAGTTAAAGCTATATAGCATACAGTAAGAAAGAATATGTAAAAATACAATTAAGAGAATAACCAAACAAGAATTTTTAAAATATGAGATAATTAAGTAGTTTTGTTTTCTCTTAAAATGTTCCTGGAAGTATGCTCTATAACGTAATTCTTCTCCCTCCCCTGGATAAAATTTTGGTTGGTTCCCCACAGCTCTCTTAACTAAAAAAAATAAAAATCCACCTGATACTTTAATAATTTTCAGCTTAGAGACTGGTAAGTACACCTAGAGTAATAATAAAGATTCCAAACTTCATTCAAAATTAAAGCTTCTACACTCACCTAATCAGCCATGCAACAGAAGGCAGCTCTGTAGTATACAGTATGACTTGGATAGATTACTCCTCTATTTTCCCAGCTTGTCTTCTTCCCCTTCTCAAATGCTAATTAGCACTGTTTCTGACCAAACCTGATTTTTAGATGGCGGAGAGAGAAGATGTGAGTGCACAGGAAAACTCTTGTATGCTTGTACTTTGGTGAGCTGCCATCATGGACTGCTCTCTGGTTTGGCAGGTGTCACAGCTGACTCTTGGTCTTTCTCCCTTGCAGGGTGTTTCATTTCCTTGTAGGGTTCTTCAGACCATGTATTCCTCTCTCTGTTCAAGTAGGCATCTCTCGACTGCACTTCACTGTGATTTACGTTATCAGTAGGCCATCTTTTCACAGACTCTCTCTGTTGGGATCCTAGGGTCTTTTGGCATCCTTTTTTGGATAAAATCCATTTACGATGACTTGGGCCAGCTTTTAGCCACATATGTTTGGTTCAAATCTTCTCTATATCCTTTGCTAATTTTCAATTATATTTTAAGTTATTTTTCAAAAACAAGCTCTCCGTGATATTGTCATGATTGATATTTTTCAGATGTATACAGATATGTTTTAGTTAACAGCACTGAAATTAAGTTCAAAGCATAACTGAGTCACAGTTATTTTTGCAATCAGGAATACAGAATATTAAAAAGAAAGATTATGTGTGGTGAACTCACTTAATGATTATTAAAAACATTGAGGATGGCTAAGATAGGCAAATATCCTTCTTTTACAGACAAAAAAAGAATCAGTTTAATAAAACTGTCATTGGCCAGGTGTAGTGTGATTTATGTGATGTACTTCATGTGAAGGTTTATGTGATGCATGGGGTTGAAAGTAAATGTTTATATGTGGGTTTGAGTCTTATTTCTATAATGCATTTAATTACAAGTTACAAGAAGCAGATCAAGGTTAATAAAGCAGGTAGTCTAAGTCTCTTCCTCTATAAAATAGGTATAATAATAGCTCTAGCAATTATATTGTTTGGTAGACATATGGTATATACCACACAGTAACTTCTTAACAATAGTTAATTCTGTCTTCCAACATTGTCGGTTTTTTAAAAAAATTACAGCTGTAGTTTCTTCAGGGATTTATTTTATCTTTTATGATTTCCAAAGTCAAAAATAACATGTGCATTATATGAACATATACATATACATGTACACATATTTTTACAATTTTTCAGGTCATTAGTAAATTACTATAATGCAATAGTTAGCAAGTGTTTTTTAAAATGAGAATCTTTGTATTATACTATATAAAAAACTTTAAATTATCATGTTATACTTAATTTTTCTAGAAAAGCAAATAAATAAGTAATGGTAAGCTGTTATCTTTAACAATTTAATCTTTGGAATCAGTAATTAAGTAGAGAAGTCTGGTTTTCACTGTAATAGGAGAAACAGACTATTAAAGAAAAGTCTTCCATGGCAGGCTGGGAGAAATTCTGTAAGAATCTGGATACATAGTCCATGATTTTATAATGTAAATTGTGATTATTTAGATGCTTATAACTTTTCATCATCTTCTTTAACGAGTTATTCATGTTGGTAGCCATATAATCATCAAGCTATTGCTAAGTGGGATGGTTATTACTGCATCTGTAGCTACTGTGGTTATCCAAAGAGAGGACACTAGTACTGTTTCCATATAGATAGTGCCATTACTTCCTTGTTTGTTTATACCTCTCATAAACATACATTCATTACAAGATTCTGAGTGTAACGAATGCTCAATATCTTTTCTCCATATTGTTAAAACATGTTGGGAAGTATTAGGACAAGTTTGGTCTCTGATATTATTTTTCTATTCCAACACAGATCCAGAAAAACACTGCAAGAGTATACCATATAAAATCTAGATCACAGTTCTAGATAATGTTTCCCACCAACAACTAAGATTCTAAGATGTGTGGTGTTTCACTATTAATGAAATCTATTTGGGTGTACTTTGTTCAAGATCAATATTACTACTTTCTAAGCCCATTCCCTTGTATTGCAAAGAGATCAAACCAGTCAATCCTAAAGGAAATCAATCTTGACTATTCATTGGAGGGACTGATGCTGAGGCTACAGCTCCCATACTTTGGCCACCTGAAGCTCCAATGCTTTGGCTCAATAGAAAAGGCCCCAATGCTGGGAAAGATTGAAAGCAGGAGGAGAATGAGACAATAGAGTATGAGATGGTTGGATGGCATCACTGACTCAATGGACATGAGTTTGAGCAAACTCTGGGAAATGGTGAAGGAAAGGGAAGCCTGGTATGCTGCAGTCCATGGGGCCACAAAGAGTTGGACATGACTGAGCAACTGAACAACAATGAAGCCCATTCTACATAGATTACAAATATTTTCCCTTCAAAAATGTTACTATTTTGTTCATAGTAAGATGACAATTTTAGTTATCTTTTCTTGTATATTTAACATATTTCACATAAATATATTTGAAATATTTCTATATACAATTCTAGGTCTCTCTACTGAAAGAACTTAGAAAAAATGCTCTACCAGTAGCAATAAATAAGACAAATCTCATATCTTGGTATTAAATATCATTTTCCACTAAAAACATACCAGAGTTAATTGTGGAGAAAGGAAGATTTCTGAGCTGGGGAAGAAGATAAAATAAATTTGGAACACTTTGTTATATTAGGAAACAGGGAAACATTCAAATTATCTGAGGGACACATCAAAAGGATAAGGGCTCCATCTTAAAGGAACTCCAACAGGTCATATCTGAAAGTATTTGAGCTATTAGTCTTCTAATCCATTAGATTAAATAAGAATCTAAGAGTTTATATTGACACAAACTTTAAAAACAATTAAATAAAGGCACTTATATTAAAGGCTTAGACTTCTATTCATTAGCTTAGTTCATTCAGTAAATGTGTATCAGGCGACTGTACCACAACTTCAAGAAGAACCTGCAGGTGAAAAATCTCTCCATGACTATGGATAAAGCATAGAACAAAAGCCAATTACTTAGACACTATTTCCTTAAGACAGTGGGCAAGTACCAATATATTGGAAACTTTTGGGGAAAAAAAAGTTCCAAATATGTACTTTCAATTCTGCATGGTTATTTTAATGCCATTTTTTCATCTCTTAAAGTAGAATGCCCCTAAAGTATGTCATCTCTTAAAGTAGTTGTTCCCTGACAAAGGTCTGTATCCTTCCTCTCTTATTACATCTCTTATAATTTCCCCATAGCAGCTCTTCATCCAGCTATTCCACTTCTACTAGCCTCTTAGGAATGAAAAGTCCTCACTTTACAAATTAAGAACAGTGAGTTCTTGTAAACAAAATGTAATGAGTGTCTCAAATGTAACTCTATCACACTAACTTCAAAAGAGGAACAGATTACATAAAATATACTATTAAATCATGATTTTCATTAAGGAGTACCTGGTTCTTAATGATAACATATTTAAAATCTACTAAAGTATACTAAATGGAAAAATTAAAAATGTGTCAAAAATTACTCAATCTTTCATAATATTTCCATGAGCATAGTTTGCATTATATATGAAGGATAACATTTAACTGTTTTGAAATGACATAATGATAAAAGTTCTAGTGGTTATAGAATATGGCTATAGGAAACAGTAGAAACAGTGTCAGACTTTATTTTTTTGGGCTCCAAAATCACTGCAGATGGTGACTGCAGCCATGAAATTAAAAGGCGCTTACTCCTTGGAAGAAAAGTTATGACCAACCTAGATAGTATATTCAAAAGCAGAGACATTACTTTGCCGACTAAGGTCCATCTAGTCAAGGCTATGGTTATTCCTGTGGTCATGTATGGATGTGAGAGTTGGACTGTGACAAAGGCCGAGCGCCAAAGAATTGATGCTTTTGAACTGTGGTGTTGGAGAAGACTCTTGAGAGTCCCTTGGACTGCAAGGAGATCCAACCAGTCCATTCTGAGGGAGATCAACCCTGGGATTTCTTTGGAAGGAATGATGCTAAAACTGAAGCTCCAGTACTTTGGCCACCTTATGCGAAGAGTTGACTCATTGGAAAAGACCCTGATGCTGGGAGGGATTGGGGGCAGGAGGAGAAAGGGATGACCGAGGATGAAATGGCTGGATGGCATCACGGACTCAATGGACGTGAGTCTGAGTGAACTCTGGGAGTTGGTGATGGACAGGGAGGCCTGGCGTGCTGCAATTCATAGGGTCGCCAAGAGTCGGACACGACTGAGCAACTGAACAGAACAGAACATAGTGTAGACTAGTTTATGGTTATTAACTAAAATAAATATGTAGTAGAAACTGTTCTGAAGGTAAATGTTACATTAGCTAAATCACAACAAAAAGATATTCCATTCATTCACTCTGAATGATAATTTGTATAATCTACTATATACTACAAGTACTATGGGCTATGTAGTACTACTACTATGATGGATCCTAGGTCCCATGGAATGAAAAATGTCTCTATCATAAAGAAACTAACTAGTGATAAAACGAGACACACACATAAGTTAATTGCAAAGCAGTGACTCAAGGCATAAGTTAATGGTAGCACAAAAACTTAGCAATTCTTTGCATAGTGGGCAGGAGAGTTAGAGACTTCCTCAAAGAGGGAATGCTTGTAGTAACTTTTAAGAGATGAGTTACCAGTTTATTCAGTTCAGTTCAGTTGCTCAGTCGTGTCTGACTGTTTGCAACCCCACGGACTGCTGCTGCTGCTGCTGCTGCCACTAAGTTGCTTCAGTAGTGTCTGACTCTCTGCGACCCCATAGACAGCAGTCCAACAGGCTCCCCCGTCCCTGGGATTCTCCAGGCAAGAACACTGGAGTGGGTTGCCATTTCTTTCTCCAATGCATGAAAGTGAAAGTGAAAGTGAAGTCACTGAGTCATGTCCAGCTCTCAGCGACCCCATGGACTGCAGCCTACCAGGCTCCTCCATCCATGGGATTTTCCCGCAAGAGTACTGGAGTGGGGTGCCATTGCCAGTTTATTAGGTAATAACAAATGAATGAGAAGCTATTAAAAGAAACAGCTATTAAAGTCACAGAGGAATAGACTAGCCTGGAACATGATGAGAAGAGATGAGAGAAGAATTAAATCCAAAGCAATTTCAACTTGTGAAAGGCCTTAGAGACTAACCTAAGTGGTAGCATAATGGAATGTATAAAATAATGACAGTAGAAATTAGTCTCTGAACTGTCCAGTCCCTTGCCAACTCAGTACCTAGGTACCCTTTTACCCTGCCTGAAAAATCCTTCCCCCAGATTTTTACACAACTGTTATGTTCATTCAACTCTTGGCTTAAAAATCACCTGTCAAGACCACAAACTGAAATGAATTAGTGCCATCCTACCATACCCACTTATTAGTCTTCTTCTTCCATTGTTTTTTAATCAATAGAGAATAGAAACATAGAGTAAATATAAAGTTTATAACTTTATGTAACATACTCATGTCCCCTTCATTTCTCTTTATTCTTGTAAATTAGGCTGAGAAAATTGTAGAAATTGCTAAGCAACGTTTGGTGTAGTACAGACTCTAGGGATTTGTGAGTTAGCATCTTCCCTTTATTATGTAGTGAGTATATTTTGTTCACTAGTAGCCATATGAGTATGACTAAAGCAGGAGAAACCTTTTCAGAGATAGATGCATTTTATTATCTCAAAAGGATAAAACGGTAATGCAAAATTATCAGGCAAAACGACAAAAACATAGTGAAGCATTTTGGAGAGAGCAGAAAAAATGTTTCTAGCCCTTTATATCATACCTCATATGCAAATGTCCTATCCTCGAGGAGACCAACTTTTGTCTCCAGAGAAAATGGTTAGGAAGTAAATCTCCATTAGTACTGGGAAAACTTAGATTTTTTAAATTTAACATCCTGCTCAATTGGGAGCTTTAGGGAATGTTTATACATAAACTGACATCCTTTAAAGTAGTTTGGGGGCTTAAACAGGAAAAAAATGTAGTATGTTTGTTCTTGTGGTCTGTAAAATATTTGAATGAATCCTTGAACTACTGCAGACCCATAATCAAACAGACCAAGTGCATAGGACCCCTCACTTCTTCAACTGTGATTTAGAAAAACTCCAAAACACCTATTGTTACTAAATGAAGGCAATGGTTCCTTTATCTCCATATAGTGGAAAATAGAAAATTTTGAATATAGCCTAAAGTAGAAAGCATAACTGCATTGCATTAAAAATATGTTCTCAAAATTGTGTAATTTTATTAAAGTGGCAAATTATTTAATTAAGACAAAACTAGATGGCGGAGTAGGACATGTGCTCATCTTCTGCGAAAAAACCAAAGTTGCAATTAGCTGCTGAACAACCAACAGAATATTGGATCCCACCAAAGAAAGATACCCCATATCGAAGGGCAAAGGAGAAGCCCCAACAAGATGGTAGGAGAGGTGCAATCCTGTTTAAAATCAAATCTCATACCCACCAGAGATGCTCGGAGGGTGCAAACAAAACCTCGTGTGCACCAGAACCCAGGCAAAGTCTCCACAAGAGACTGCGTGAGACCTCCTTTGAGTGTTTGAATGTCTCCTGCGGAGGCAGGGGTCAGCAGTGGCTGCCCCGGGAACAGGAGTTCTGGCTGTAGCAGACCTGGGAGGTGCAGAGTGTGGCCTAAGTCCTCTTGGAGGAGGTTGCCATTAGCTCCACTGTAGAGCCACTGAGCAGATGACCCACAAACTGGAGAAAAATTATACCAAAGAAATTCTTGCACTATTGCAAAAGCCCACAACAGATATCCCAACCTGTGGATCTGGCAAAGGGACTGAGAACCCCCAGGGAATTTTACTTTGGAGGCTAGTGGGATTTGATTACAGAACTTCCACAGGACTGGGAAAACAGATTCTTGAAGAGAACAAACAAAACCTTGTGTGCAGCAGGACGCAGGAGAAAGGATCAGTGACTCCACAAGAGACAGAGTCAGATTTTCCTGTGAGTGTCCAGGAGTCTCCAGCAGTGGTGCGGGTCAACAGTGGCCTGCCATGGGGTCAGTTTTGGGGGCGGCGGCAGCATGCTGGCTTAAGTCCTCGTGAAGGAGGTCGCCATTACTCCTACCATAGTTTGGCCTTAGGCCCCACCCTTCAGCAGAAAACTGGATTAAAGATTTACTGAGCATGGCCTTGCCCACAGAGCAAGACCCAGTTTTCCCCACAGCCAGTCCCTCCTATCAGGAAGTTTCCATAAGCTTCTTATTCTTATCCATCAGAGGGCAGACAGAATGAAAACCATTTAAATCTAGAAGTGAAGTGAAGTTGCTCAGTCATGTCTGACTTTTTGTGACCCCATGGACTGTCCGTCCCTGGGATTTTCCAGGCAATACTGGAGTGGACTGCCATTTCCTTCTCCAAGAGATCTTCCCAACCCAGGGATCGAACCCGGGTTTCCCACATTGAGGGCAGATGCTTCACCGCCTGAGCCAGACCATATATAGTTTGTAACTGACCAATATTACAACCAATATTAACTGGATATAAAATATTAATAGTTATCCTTAAATAACATGGACTAAAATTTATCACACATTCATGTAAAATTTTGAATGCTATCCTATATTTTATTCGGAGGTCATTTTTATTTATACGTGTACTGTAATTTAAACATATTAAATTTGCATTGTAAATTTACACTATACAATTGTGATAGTGGGTCCTCAAGGTTTGAACACCTTAGGGTCAGTGAATTATTCAAGAAATGATTTAAAAGATATTTGGAAAAAGGATCAGGAAAAAGGATCAGGAGTGATCCTAAAAAATTAATATGAAGCAACAATGGGAGGAGTTGATCAGCAGAGTATATAAAATAGTAAGAGTGCTCATGAGAGGGCCATTTATGTATCAGTTCAGTTCAGTTCAGTAGCTCAGTCGTGTCTGACTCTTTGCGACCCCATGAATCCCAACATGCCAGGCCTCCCTGTCCATCACCAACTCCCAGAGTTCACTCAGACTCACGTCCATTGAGTCCGTGATGCCATCCAGCCATTTCATCCTCGGCCGTCCCCTTCTCCTCCTGCCCCCAATCCCTCCCAGCATCAGGGTCATTTCAAATGAGTCAACTCTTCACATGAGGTGGCCAAAGTACTGGAGCTTCAGTTTTAGCATCATTCCTTCCAAAGAAATCCCAGGGTTGATCTCCTTCAGAATGGACTGGTTGGATCTCCTTATAGTCCAAGGGACTCTCAAGAGTCTTCTCCAACACCACAGTTCAAAAGCATCAATTCTTCTGCACTCAGCCTTCTTCACAGTCCAACTCTCACATCCATACCACGGGAAAAACCATAGCCTTGACTAGACGGACCTTAGTCGGCAAAGTAATGTCTCTGCTTTTGAATATGCTATCTAGGTTGGTCATAACGTTTCTTCCAAGGAGTAAGCGCCTTTTAATTTCATGGCTGCAGTCACCATCTGCAGTGATTTTGGA
>SJXQ01010028.1:286636-325620 GCA_006408695.1 Aepyceros melampus | reverse complement strand
TGTGATCCACACAGTCAAAGGCTTTGGCATAGTCAATAAAGCAGAAATAGATGTTTTTCTGGAACTCTCTTGCTTTTTCCATGATCCAGCGGATGTTGGCAATTTGATCTCTGGTTCCTCTGCCTTTTCTAAAACCAGCTTGAACATCAGGGAGTTCACGGTTCACGTATTGCTGAAGTCTGGCTTGGAGAATTTTGAGCATTACTTTACTAGCATGTGAGATGAGTGCAATTGTGCGGTAGTTTGAGCATTCTTTGGCATTGCCTTTCTTTGGAATTGGGATGAAAACTGACCTTTTCCAGTCCTGTGGCCACTGCTGAGTTTTCCAAATTTGCTGGCAAATTGAGTGCAGCACTTTCACAGCATCATCTTTCAGGATTTGAAACAGCTCAACTGGAATTCCATCACCTCCACTAGCTTTGTTCGTAGTGATGCTTTCTAAGGCCCACTTGACTTCACATTCCAAGATGTCTGGCTCTAGATTAGTCATCACATCATCATGATTATCTGGGTCGTGAAGATCTTTTTTGTACAGTTCTTCTGTGTATTCTTGCCACCTCTTCTTAATATCTTCTGCTTCTGTTAGGTCCTGACCATTTCTGTCCTTTATCGAGCCCATTTTTGCATGAAATGTTCCCTTGGTATCTCTAATTTTCTTGAACAGATCTCTAGTCTTTCCCATTCTGTTCTTTTCCTCTATTTCTTTGCATTGATTGCTGAAGAAGGCTTTCTTATCTCTTCTTGCTATTCTTTGGAACTCTGTATTCAGATGCTTATATCTTTCCTTTTCTCCTTTGCTTTTTGCTTCTCTTCTTTTCACAGCTATTTGTAAGTATTCCCTTATATCTATATGCCATATCTTCTTTAGTCATTCATTCCCTGATGTGCACTTAGGTTGTTCCCATGTCTTGGCTGTTGTAAATAATGCTGCACTTGAACATAGGGGTACGTATCTTTTTGGATTAGTGTTTTCATATTCTTTGAATAAACACCAGAAGTGGCATAGCTTGGATATATAGTAGTTCTATTCTTAATTTTTCGAGGAATCACCACACTGCCTTGCATAGTGGCTGCATCAATTTACATTCCCACCAGCAATGTATGAAGGTTCCCTTTTCTCTATGTCTTCATCAACACCTGTTATTTCTTGCCTTTTTGATAATAGCCATTCTAACAGGTGAGAGTTGACTTGTTATTGTGGTTTTGATTTGCATTTCCTTAATAATTAGTGATGTTGAGGATCTTTTCATTTGCCTGTTGGCTGTCTGTAGGTCTTCTTTGTAAAAATGTCTTTTTATACATTCCCTGATTACAAACTATATTATAAAGCCATAGTAACCTAAATAGCATGGTATTGGCAGAGAAACAGATACCTAGATCTATGGAACAGAACTGAAAACACAGAAATAAACCAATGCACATACAGATAATTAACTTACAACAAAGGAGCAAGAACATACAATGGAGAAAGGAAAGTCTCTTCAGTAAACAGTGCTGGGAAAACTGGACAGACACAAGCAAGGAAAGGAAGAAAAAGAAAGAAAGAAACTAGACCACTATCACATACCATACACAAAAATCAATACAAAATGGATTAGAGACTTAAATATGAGGCCTGAAACCATAAATCTCTTAGAAGAAAACATAGATGGTACACTCGCTCTTTGACCCTTGTCTTTTTTCTTATTTTAGACCTGTTTTTCTTTTTCTTTTTTAAAAGAAAGTTCCCACCTCTCAAGTTGACCCAATAAAGATTACATGAAAACTGGCACATGTATCAGCTGAAACACAGATGTACTAAATGAGGATTTAAAACCTTTCAGAGTGGAAAGTAGAACAGAAAGAAAAACGAATCTCCTAGCATTTTCCTGAAAGATTTCACTCTCCTGCCACACACACTCTCCAGATCCAACTCTGCAAGGGAAGACAGAGCAGGGATACTGGTCTTAGAAATATCTTTCTAGATATACTTCCTCAGGCAATAAAAATGAAAGCAAAAGTAAACAAATGAGACATCAAAAGAAAATGTGTTTTTAAAGCAGAAGTGCCCATAAGCCAAGGGTGTCAACTGAGCAAACCCTTATTGTAGCTGATGAGGGAGTTGTTTTAAACTAGATTTTTCAGGCCAGTAGGATCTTTCCTACCTCTGTGATGACTGAACTTCTCAAATTCTTGAACATTTAATCACATTTTCTTTTTTTCCTCAGAGATGGCTATAACGAATTCTGAACCGATGCGGAATTGAAAGATTTCACTCTCCTGCCACACACACTCTCCAGATCCAACTCTGCAAGGGAAGACAGAGCAGGGATACTGGTCTTAGAAATATCTTTCTAGATATACTTCCTCAGGCAATAAAAATGAAAGCAAAAGTAAACAAATGAGACATCAAAAGAAAATGTGTTTTTAAAGCAGAAGTGCCCATAAGCCAAGGGTGTCAACTGAGCAAACCCTTATTGTAGCTGATGAGGGAGTTGTTTTAAACTAGATTTTTCAGGCCAGTAGGATCTTTCCTACCTCTGTGATGACTGAACTTCTCAAATTCTTGAACATTTAATCACATTTTCTTTTTTTCCTCAGAGATGGCTATAACGAATTCTGAACCGATGCGGATTCAGAAGCTACCCTTCTCTGCGCTGTGTCATACTTTCTGTGCAGTTTTCCTCGGGCTAATTTAATCTGCCTCTGATCTGTCACACCATTCTTTCAGCTTTCAGAGCAGTAATTATGGTCTTCTACTTGCCTCTGGGTGGGGGGAGGGGGCATGCTATCTTTTTCTCCCCTGCCTCCTGCCCCACGTTCTTAATCTACTTAAACTTTGGTTCTCTTAGCTTCAATCATGCGCCTCCTTGTCAACACCTCATCTCTGCTTTCCATGAACCTAATCTGCCCACCTACCCCGGAGTGCCTCTGCAAACCCACATCCCCACTTATTGTCCCCCACTTTCGATAAAGGAGTCTTTCTAGTAGAGCTCGTAGCTCTCTGGGCTTTGTGACAGTCCTTCTCCATAGTGCTAATTCCCTTTCCATCACCAATATTTTACTCTCCTGTTCCCTTTACTGGTTTGTCCTAAAGGAAACATGTCTTTCCTCAGACCCAGAGACCTCTGTCAGACCATTTATCTAACATAGTCATTCTGCCATTTTTTTAAAACTACATATCCATTTTTAAACCAAGTGTGTGTGTGTGTGTGTGTGTGTGTGTGTGTATTCACACAGAGGGTTTGGATTACCTCTGATTCTCTTTTGAATTCAGATATTATTTATGTTATTTGCTTTTATTTTTACCGAGATCTAATTCATATAAATGGCACCCCACTCCAGTACTCTTGCCTGGCAAATCCCATGGATGGAGGAGCCTGGTGGGCTGCAGTCCATGGGGTCGCTAAGAGTCGGACACGACTGAGCGGCTTCACTTTCACTTTTCACTTTCCTGCACTGGAGAAGGAAATGGCAACCCACTCCAGTGCTCTTGCCTGGAGAATCCCAGGGATGGGGGAGCCTTGTGGGCTGCCATCTATGGGGTCGCACAGAGTCGGACATGACTGAAGCGACTTAGCAGCAGCAGCAATTCATATATGATAAAATTCACCCTTTTAAATAATACAATTCAGTAGTTTTAGTATATTCACAAGTGTGCAACCATCACTATGATCTAATTTCAGAATATTTCATCATCTTAAAAGGACAACCCATGCCCACTAAGCAGTTGCTCTCTATTCCCCTCTCAGAACCTTGGCAGCAACTGTGTAATCTTCTTTATATACAGATTTATCTATTCTAGATCTTTCTTGTAAATGAAACCATGCAATATGTGGTATTTCATGGGTAGCTTCTTTCACTAACATAATATTTTCAAGATTCATCCATATTACATCATAAAATCCATTCCTTTTATAGATGAATAATATTCCATTGTATGAATACACCACTTTTTATTCACATATTCATCAGTTGTTGAACATTTGGGTTGCTTCTACTTTTTGGCTATTGTGAATAATGCTACTATCAACATTCATGTACAAGCATTTTTTGAATACCTGTTTTCAATTCTTTCTGATATATACCTGGGAGTGGAATTTCTGGGTCATATGATAATTATTAAAAAGTAGAGCCATCACTTTGCCAACAAACTCCATATAATTAAGGCTATGGTTTTTCTAGTAGTCATGTACAGATGTGAGAATTGGACCATAAAGAAGGCTGAGTGCCAAAGAATTGATGCTTTTGAACTGTGGTGTTGGAGAAGACTCTTGAGAGTCCCTTGGACTGCAAGGAGATCAAATCAGTGAATCCTAAAGGAAATCAACTCTGAATATTCACTGAAAGGTCTGATGCTGAAGCCGAAGCCCCAATAATTTGGCCACCTGATGGAAAGAGCCAACTCATTGGAAAAGACCCTGATGCTGGGAAAGATTGAAGGCAGGAGAAGGGGGCAACAGAGGATGAGATGGTTAGATGGCATCACAGACTCAATAGACATGAGGTTGAGCAAATTCAGGAAGATGGTGAAGAACAGGGAAGCCTGGTGTGCTTCCATAAGATTGCAACGAGTCGGACATGATTTAGCAACTGAATAGCAAAAATAACAATGGTAATTATATACTTAACTTGTTGAGGAACTGTCAAGTTTTTCCTTACAGCAGCTGCAAAATTTCATTTCCACCAGCAATGTTTGACGGTTCCAGTTTCTTCACATCCTTATTGACACTTGTTATTGTCCATTTCTGGAATTTATAGCCAGCCTAGAGGAAGTAAACTGGTATCTAACTGTGGTTTTGAGTTGCATTTCTATCATGACTAATGATGTTGAACATCTTTTTAGGTCTTTGTTAGCTATTTGTATATCTTCTTTGAAGAAATGTCTATCCAAATCATCTGCCTATTTTTAACTGGGTTATTTGTCATTTTGTTGAGTCATGGGTTCCTTATATTTTCTGGATACAAGTTATATGATATATGATTTGCATATATTTTCTGCCATTCTGTGGGTTGTCTTTTCACTCTCTTGATATTCTTTGTGGCATAGGTTTTAATTTTAATTTTGATAATGTTCAATTTATTTTTTCTTTTGTTGCTTATAATTTGGATGTCATATATAAGAAAAAATTGCTAATTTAAGATCTTGAATATTTACTCCTATGTTTTCTTCTAGGTTTTTTTTTATCATTTTAGCTGTTGTGTTTATTTAAATCTTTGATGCACTTCGAGTTAATTTTTGTATATAGTGATATGTAGGAGTCCAAATTTATTTTCATGAATGTAGATATCCACCTTTCCCAGCATCATTTGTTGAAAATATTACTCTTTCTCTGTTGACTTGTCTTGGCATACATGCCAAAAATAAATTGACTATAAGTTTTAGGGTTATTTCTGAACCCTCAATTTGATTCCATTTATCTTTATGTCTATCCTTATGCAAATGCCACACTGTTTTGATTACTGGAGGTATGTAGTAAGTTTTGGAATCAGCAAGTGTGAGTCCTCCAACTTTGTTCTTTTTTGAGATTTCTTTGCCAATTTTTGGTCCCTTGAATTTTCAGCTAGGGTTTTCATGGGGGACTTTGTTTAATCTGTAGATTAGTGTGGGACATATTGCCATCTTAACATTCAACCCATGAACATGCACATCTTTCCATTTATTTAGATATTCTTTAATTTCCTTTAACAATGTTTTAAGTTTTCAGTACACATGTCTTTCACTTCCTTTGTCATATTGGATGCAAATATTTTATTTCTTTGACACTACAGTAAATGCAATTCTTTATTTAATTTCATTTTATATTGTTCAGAGATACTATATAGAAATGCAATAAGTTTTGTATATTAATCATGTTTCTTACAAACTTTGAGCTCCTTCATTAACTCTAATAGTATTTTTAGTGAACTCTTTTAAGATTTTTTATATGCAAGACCATGTTATCTATGAATAGAGATTGTTTAGCTGCTTCCTTTCCCATTTGCATACATTTTATTTCATTTTCTTGCCTAACTGCACTGGCTAGAACCTCCAGTAACATGTTAAATAGGAGTGGCCTAGTAGTGTGTATATGTTAATCCCAATATTCCAATTTATCCTCCCCTTACACCCTAGTAACCATGTTTGTTTTCTACATCTGTAATTCTCTTTCTGTTTTGTAGATAAATTCATTTGCATCCTTTTTTAGATTCTACATAAATTTGATATCACATATGACAATCTCTAGGTCCATCTATGTTGCTGCATATGGCATTATTTCATTCTTCTTTTATGGCCAAGTAATATTCCATTGTATTGAGTTGGCCAGTATATATGTACTATATCTTCTTTATCCATTCCTCTGTTGATGGACATTTAGGTTGTTTCCACGTCCTGGCTATTGTGAACTGTACTTCAATGAACACTGGTGTGCATGTATCTTTTTGGATCATGTTTTTCTCCAAATATATGCCCAGGGTCATATGGTAGGCCTACTTTTAGTCTTTTAAGGGACCTTCATACTGTTCTCCATGATGGCTATACCAATTTACATTCCCGCCAACAACGAAGAAGGGTTCCCTTTTCTCCACACTCTCTCTGCTGCTGCTACTGCTGCTGCTAAGTCGCTTCAGTCGTGTCTAACTCTGTGTGACCCCACAGATTCATATGGCATTATTTCATTCTTCTTTTATGGCCAAGTAATATTCCATTGTATTGAGTTGGCCAGTATATATGTACTATATCTTCTTTATCCATTCCTCTGTTGATGGACATTTAGGTTGTTTCCACGTCCTGGCTATTGTGAACTGTACTTCAATGAACACTGGTGTGCATGTATCTTTTTGGATCATGTTTTTCTCCAAATATATGCCCAGGGTCATATGGTAGGCCTACTTTTAGTCTTTTAAGGGACCTTCATACTGTTCTCCATGATGGCTATACCAATTTACATTCCCGCCAACAACGAAGAAGGGTTCCCTTTTCTCCACACTCTCTCTGCTGCTGCTACTGCTGCTGCTAAGTCGCTTCAGTCGTGTCTAACTCTGTGTGACCCCACAGATAGCAGCCCACTAGGCTCCTCCATCCCTGGGATTCTCCAGGCAAGAATACTGGAGTGGGTTGCCATTTCCTTCTCCAATGCGTACACACATGCTAAGTCACTTCAGTCATGTCCGACTCTGTGTGACCCCATGAACAGCAGCCCACCAGACTTCTCAGTCCATGGGATTCTCTAGGCAAGAATACTGGAGTGGGTTGCCATGTCCTTCTCCACCACACTCTCACTAGCATTTATTATTTGTAGATTGTTTAATGATGGGTTGTTTGATGATGGCCTTTCTCACTGGTGTGAGGTGATACCTCATTGTAGTTTTGATCTGCATTTCTTTAATAATTAGTGATGTTGAGCATTTTTTAGAAGAGAATTTATTTAATAATTTTATTTTTTTATTTTACTTTACAATACTGTATTGGTTTTGCCATACATCAACATGAATCTGCCATGGGTGTACACATGTTCCCAATCCTGAACCCCCCTCCCACCTCCCTCCCCATACCATCTCTCTGGGTCATCCCAGTGCACCAGCACTGTTTATAATAGCCAGGACATGGAAGCAACTGAGATGTCCATCAGCAGATGAATGGATAAGAAAGCTATGGTACATATACACAATGGAGTATTACTCAGCCATTAAAAAGAATACATTTGAATCAGTTTTAATGAGGTGGATGAAACTGGAGCCTATTATACAGAGTGAAGTAAGCCAGAAAGAAAAATACCAATATAGTATATTAACACATATATATGGAATTTTATTTTACTTTTTTATATTTTTGGCTGTGCTGGATCTTCATTGCTGTGCAAGCTTTTCTCTAAATTTTTATTGGAGTATAGTTGATTTACAATGTTGTGCTAGTTTCAGGCATATAACAAATGAATTAGTTATACACATACATATATTCACTTTTCTTTAGATTCTTTTCCCATATAGCCATTACAGAGAACTGAGTAGACTTCCGTGTGATTAAAGTAGGTTTTCATTAGTTATCTATTCTATATGTGTGTGTGCACGGTGGGGACTGCACTCTAGTGGTGGTGCACTTGCATCTCATTGCAGTGGCTTCTCTTGTTGCAGAGCACAGGCTCTAGGGCATGCAGGCTTCAGTAGTTGTGGCACATGGGCTCGGTAGTTGTGGTTCCTGGCCTCTAGAGAACAAGCTCAATAGTTGTGGTGCACAGGCTTAGTTGCTCCGTGGCATGTGGTATCTTCCCAGATCAGAGATTAAAGACACATCTCCTGCCCAGGGAGGTGGATTCTTTACCAGTAAGCCACCAGGAAAACATGAGCATATTTTCATGTGTTTTTTTCAATGACTATTTTTACTCTGCATGCAACTCATGCCTCTCATGTTCTCCTGCCCACCCAGCTCTCTGCTTCACTTGACAACCTGTGTTCCGAAGAAGATAAAGTAATATAGTGTGAGTTTTCAAAGTATCGTCTCTCTCTGTCCATCCTCCAAGGCCTTCCCTTAAATCTCAAGGATATTAATGATGCACCCCTAATCGACTATTACATTGTCTTCAGCTCATGGCCAAAACCCTAGATTGAGTGATTGGCAAATGCTCCATTGTAGAGTAATACTTCCAGCAGACCAACTGAAGGTTGGTGAAAAGGTTCATTGACAAAAGGTCTCTATCTCCGCTGACTTTACTTGTTGCCATCTATTCTCTCTCTCTCTTTTAAATTAATTAATTAATTCTAATTGGAAGCTAATTACTTTACAATATTATATTGGTTTTGCAATACATTGACATGAATCAGCCATGGGTGTACACGTGTCCCTCATCCTAAAACCCCCTCCCTCCCCCCTCCCCATCCTGCTGGAGAGGGTGCGGAGAAAAAGGAACCCTCTTACACTGTTGGTGGGAATGCAAACTAGTACAGCCACTGTGGAGACAGTGTGGAGACTCCTTAAAAAACTGGAAATAGAACTATTCTCTCTTGAATCCATGCACCTTGGCTTCCTCTTGCAATAAACATTTTTTTTTTCAAAGATATCCAGTGATATCTAAAATTGTCAACCATAGCCTTTTCTTCTAATTCCATCCTTCTCTGTGACTTCCCTGATGGGTCAGATGGTAAAGAATCCACCTGCAATGCAGGAGACCTGGGTTCACTTCCTGCATTGGGAAGATCCCCTGGAGAGGGTCACGGCAACCCATTCCAGTATTCTTGCCTGGAGAATTCCATGGACAGAGGAGCCTGGTGTCCTAGGAGTTGCAAAAACTCTGACATGACTGAGCAACTAAGCACAAGCAATGTGACTTCACTATGGGATTAACATGGAAAAAATCTTTCCTTTGTGGGAAAATATATATGAAATTTTCCTCTACTCTTCCCTATCTTTCATTATTCTTACCCCAGAAACATCAGCATTTCTCAAATTTCTGTCCTAAAGTCTCTTCATTTTTCTCTGTTCCTCTCACTTTCTCAAAGTACATATTCCTACCACAACTGTCTTCTAGCTGTGGAACACTTATAACTCTTCCTCCTTACACCTCCTTTCTGTGCTCAAGCCTATGTCCATCTTTGCCCTGAAGATTTCTACTGAGATGCTCAATTGCTGCCCCAAACACACATGTTGAAAACACACTATAGCCTCTTTCCTTCAAAATATTCTCCTGTCATAAAGTTTCCATTCCTATTAATGGCACCACCACACTGTCAGTTATATAGACACAAAACCATTCTTACCTTGTGCTTCCCAACCGGTCGGCCACCAAGCCCTGTTGATTTCAATTCTTCCATTGAAATAACAGATACCTCTATATGGTCTTTTATTTCAGTTACTACCATCACTATTTTATTTTTTACATTTATTTTAATTGGAGGGTATTGCTTTACCATGTTGTGTTGATTTCTTCCATACAACAATGTGAATCAGCCTTAAGTGGACATATGTCCCCTCCATCTTGAATTCCCTCCCCTTCCCTACCTCATCCCCCTCATTCTAGGTGGTCATGGATCACAAGGTTGAACTCCCTGTGTTATACAACTTCGTGTTAGCTATTTATTTTATATATGGTAGTGTATGTTTCAGTGCTGTTCTCTCAATTTGCCCCATCCTCTCCTTACCCTGCTGTGTGCATGTCTGTTCTCTATGTCTGTGTCTCTATCCCCACCCTGCAAATAGGTTCATCAGTACCATTTTCAGATTTCATAAATATGTGTTAATATATATTTGTTCTCCTCTTTATGACTTACTTCACTCTGTATAACAGGCTCTAGGTTCATCCACCTCACTAGAACTGACTCAAATTTGTTCTTTCTTATGGGTGAGTAATATTGCAGTGTGTGTGTACCACATCTTCTTTATCCTCTTATCTGTTGATGAGCATCTAGGTTGTTTCTATGTCTTGGCTATCATAAATAGTGCTGCAGTAAGTATTGGGGTACATGTGGCTTTTTGAATTATGGTTTTCTCAGGGTATATGCCCAGTGGTGGGATTGCTGGGTCATATGACTACCATTACTATTTTAATGGTATTAAAATACCATTGCTGTGGTATTAAAATACCATTACTGTGGTAAATGCTGAACAACCATCAACAGGAGAATGTTGAATCCAACCAAAAAAATATACCCCATGTCCAAGGGCAATGGAGAAGTCCCAGCAAGATGGTAGGAGGGGTGAAATCACATTTAGAATCAAACCCCAAACCCACCACAGACTCTTGGAGGGCTCAAACAAACCCTGTGCACAAGACCCAGGACTCCAAAGAGGCTAAGCCAGAACTGTGTTTGAGTGTCACCTGTGGAGGCACGGGTCAGCAGTGGACTGCTGCAAAAGCAGGGGCTCAGGGTGCAGCAGACCTGGGTGTGGCATAAGCCCTCTTGGAGGACATCGCCATTAACCCCACCATAGAGTCGCCAGACCTTACACAGGACTGGGGAAACAGACTCTTGGAAGGAACAAACAAAAGCTTGTACACACCAGGACCAGGAGAAAGGAGCAGTGACCCTGCAAGGGACTGACCCAGACTTGCCTGTGAGTGTCCAGGAGTCTCTGGCAGAGGCATGGGTCAGCAGTGACCTGTTGCAGGGTTGGGGGCACTGAGTGTAGCAGTGTGCATACGACCTTTTGAAGGAGGTCGCCATTATCTTCATTGCCTCCACCATAGTTTGGCCTCAGGTCAAACAACAGGGAGGGGACATAGCCCTGCCCATCAACAGAAAATTGGATTAAAGATTTACTGAGCATGGCCCTACCCATCAGAACAAGACTCAGTTTCCCACTCAGTCTCTCCCACCAGGAAGCTTCCATAAGCCTCTTACCCTTCTCCATCAGAGGGCAATCGAACTCAGGTCTCCCACATTGCAGGCAGATGCTTTACTGTCTGAGCCACCAGGGAAGCCCCCAGCAGAAGGCAGACAGAATGAAAACCACAATCACGGAAAACCAAACAATCTGATCACACGGACCACAGCCTTGTCTAACTCAATGAAACTATGAGCCATGCCCTGAAGGGCCACCCAAAATGGACGGGTCATGGTGGAGAGTTCTGATAAAGTGTGGTCCACTAGAGAAGGAAATGGGAAACCACTTAAGTATTCTTGCCTTGAGAACCCCATGAGCCAGTATGAAAAGGCAAAAAGGTAAGACACTGAAAGATGAATATCCCAAGTCGATAGGTGCCCAATATGCTACAGGAGATCAGTGGAGAAATAACTCCAGAAAAAATGAAGAGATGGAGCCAAAGCAAAAACAACATCCAGTTGTGGATGTGACTGCTGATGAAAGTAAAGTCCGATGCTGTAAGAGCAATATTGCATAGAAATCTCTGGAATGTTAGTCCATGTATCAAGGCAAATTGGAAGTGGTCAAAAAGGAGATAGTAAGAGTGAACATGGACATTTTAGGAATCAGCAAACTAAATTGGACTGAAATGGGTGGATTTAACTCAGATAACCATTATATCTACTACTGTGGGCAAGAATCCCTTAGAAGAAATGGAGTAGCCTCATAGTCAACAAAAGAGTCCAAAATACAGTACTTGGATGCAATCTCAAAAATAACAGAATGATCTCTGTTCCCAAGACAAACCATTCAAAATCATGGTAATCCGAGTCTATGCCCTGACCAGTAATGCTGAAGAAGCTGAAGTTGAATGGTTCTATGAAAACCTACAAGACCTTCTAGAACTAACACCCAAAAAAGTCCTTTTCATTATAGGGCACTGGAATGCAAAAGTAGAGAGTCAAACAATACCTGAAGTAACATGTAAATTTCACCTCGGAGTACAAAACGAAGCAGGTCAAAGGCTAGAAGAGTTTTGCCAAGAGAATGCACTGGTCATAGTAAACACTCTCTTCCAACAACACGAGAGAAGACTGCACATGCACATCACCAGATGGTCAGCACCGGAATCAGATTGATTATATTCTTTGCAGCCAAAGATGGAGAAGCTCTATCAGTTCAGTTCAGTCGCTCAGTCGTGTCCGACTCTTTGTGATCCCACGAATCACAGCACGCCAGGCCTCCCTGTCCATCACCAACTCCCGGAGTTCACTCAGACTCACATCTATCGAGTCCGTGATGCCATCCAGCCATCTCATCCTCCATCATCCCCTTCTCCTCCTGCTTCCAATCCCTCCCAGCATCAGAGTCTTTTCCAATGAGTCAACTCTTCGCGTGAGGTGGACAAAGTACCGGAGTTCCAGCTTCAGCATCATTCCTTCTAAAGAAATCCCAGGGCTGATCTCCTTCAGAATGGACTGGTTGGATCTCCTTGCAGTCCAAGGGACTCTCAAGAGTCTTCTCCAAAACCACAGTTAAAAAGCATCAATTCTTCTGTGCTCAGCCTTCTTCACAGTCCAACTCTCAGATGGAGAAGCTCTATATAGTCAGCAAAAACAAGACAGGGAGCTGACTGTGGCTCAGATCATGAACTCCTTATTGCCAAATTCGGACTGAAATTGAATAAAGTAGGGAAAACCACTAGACCATTCCGTATGACCTAAATCAAATCCCTTATGATTATACGTGGAAGTGACAAAGAGATTCAAGGGATTAGATCTGATAGAGTGCCTGATGAATTATGGAAGGAGGTTCATGACACTGTACAGGGGGCAAGGATCTGGCCATCCCCAAGAAAAAGAAATGCAAAAAGGCAAAATGGTTGTCTGGGGAGGCCTTACAAATAGCTCAGAAAAGAAGTGCAGCTAAAGGCAAAGGAGAAAAGGAAAGATATACCCATTTGAATGCAGAGTTCCAAAGAATAGCAAGGAAAGATAAGAAAGGCTTCCTCAGTGATCACTGCAAAGAAATTGAGGGAAACAATAGAAGGGAAAAACTAGAGATCTCTTCAAAAAAATTAGAGATATCAAGGGAACATTTCAGGCAAAGATGGGCTCAATAAAGAAAGGAGAGAAATGGTAGGGACCTAACAGGAGCAGAAAATATTAAGAAGAGGTGGTAATAATACACAGAAGAACTATACAGGAAAGGTCTTCATGAGCCAGATAACCATAAGGGTGTGATCACTCACCTAGAGCCAGACATCCTTGAATGTGAAGTCAAGTGGGCCTTAGGAAGCATCACTACGAACAAAGCTAGTAGAGGTGATGGAATTGCAGTTGAGCTATTTCAAATCCTAAAAGATGATGCTGTGAAAGTGCTGCACTCAATATGCCAGCAAATTTGGAAAACTCAGCAGTGATCACAGGATTGGAAAAGGTCAGTTTTCATTTCAATCCCAAAGAAAGCCAGTGCCAAAGAATGCTCATACTACTGCACAATTGCACTCATCTCACAAGCTAGCAAAGTAATGCTCAAAATTCTCCAAGCCAGGCTTCAACAGTACGTGAACCGTGAACTTTCAAATGTTACAGCTGGATTTAGAAAAGGCAGAGGAATCGCAGATCAAGTTGCCAACATTTGTTGGATCATTGAACAAGCAAGAGAGTTCCAGAAAAACATCTATTTCTGCTTTATTGACTATGTCAAAGCCTTTGACTATGTGGATCACATCAAACTGTGGAAAATTCTGAAAGAGATGGAAATACAGACCACCCGAACTGCCTCCTGAGAAATCTGTATGCAGGTCAAGAAGCAACAGTTAGAACTGGACGTGGAACAACAGACTGGTTCCAAATCAGGAAAGGAGGACTTCACGGATCCTGCTTATTTAACTTATATGCAGAGTACATCATGAGAAATGCTGGGCTTCGTGTAGCACAAGCTGGAATCAAGATTGCCAGGAGGAATATCAATAACCTCAGATATGCAGATGACCCCACCCTTATGGCAGAAAGGGAAGAAGAACTAAAGAGCCCTTGTTGAAAATGAAAGAGGAGAATGAAACATTTGGCTTAAAGCTCAACATTCAGAAAACTAAGAGCATGGCATCTGGTCCCATCACTTCATGGCAAATAGATGGGGAAACAATGGAAACAGTGAGAGACTTTATTTTTCTGGGCTCCAAAACCACTGCAGATGGTGATTGCAGCCATGAAATTAAAAGAGGCTTGCTCCTTGGAAGAAAAGATATGATCAACCTAGACAGCATATTAAAAAGCAGAGACATTATCTTGCCAAGAAAGGTCTGTCTAGTCAAAGCTATGGATTTTCCAGTAGTCATGGATGGATGTGAGAGTTGGACTATAAAGAAAGCTGAACACTGAAGAACTGATGCTTTGAACTGTAATGTTGGAGAAGACTCTTGGACTGCAAGGAGATCCAACCAGTCCATCCTGAATTAAATCAATCCTGAATATTCATTGGAAGAACTGATGCTGAAGCTAAAACTCCAATACTTTAGCCACCTGATGCAAAGAAGTGACTCATTTGAGAAGACCCTGATGCTGGGGAAGATTGAAGGCAAGAGGAGAAGGGGACAACAGAGGATGAGATGGTTGGATGGCATCACCGACTCAATAGACATGAGTTTGAGTAAGCTCTGGGAGTTGGTGATGGATCGGGAAGCCTGCAGTCCATGGGGTCACAGAAAGTCAGATACGACTGAGCGACTGAACTGATTATTCTAATTCAAATTATTCTTGTTACATGTCAGAATTAATTAGATAGTTCCTATTTTCTTTCATGTAATTTCTCCCATATCCTTGTCCTTACTACACAAAGCCACCAGACTTTTTATATTAAACATTTATTTGTCCATTTCACTTCCCTGCTCACAAAGCATCAAGGACTCTCTACTGGACAAAGTACAAACTCTTTGTGATATAGTTAAGTCTCTGTATTTTCTGGCTCCAAGACAGCATTTTGTTCATGTCTATTAAAATTCTAATTCCATTGTTGGATAATTACTCAATAATGTGCCCATCACTGTCACCAAACTATGAGTTCCTGCTGCTGCTGCTGCTAAGTCACTTGAGTTGTGTCCGACTCTGTGCAACCCCAGAGATGGCAGCCCACCAGGCTCCCTCATCCCTGGGATTCTCCAGGCAAGAACACTGGAATGGGTTGCTATTTCCTTCAATGCATGAAAGTGGAAATTGAAAGTGAAGTCGCTCGGTCGTGTCCAACTCTAGCGACCCCGTGGACTACAGCCCACCAGGCTCCTCCATCCATGGGATTTTCCAGGCAAGAGTACTGGAGTAGGATGCCATTGCCTTCTCCTATGAGTTCCTAGAGGCCAGGAACTGCTATATTCATCCAGCCTGGCTCATATTTCATGTTCAATACCCATAAGTTAACCTGAATAATACCCTTGTTATTTTAGATCTCAGAAATCACCTGAGAGTGAAGTAGATGGGTGGGTGGTCCAGTATGTTACTTGTCCTTTGCATGAAGGAACCCTTTTTTCTCACTTTTACTCCAGCTCTGCTTTCTCAAATAGAAAACTGCCCTTCAGATTTCAGGACTGCAGTTGGTGGCTATAGATTTTATTACCCTGTTTGCTCTGGCACATGCATATCCAATTGCTCCCCTTTGACACCATAAATGTTCTCTCACCACACAAGACTAACAAAGAGTGGTCAGTGTTTCCTGACCAAAGGCCTGCAGGGCCACTCTGATTGCCCACAACCATGAATGGCTCCCAGGAAGCCAATCACATTCATGTTCTGCCTTTCATCAAACATTAGCCAAGTGACCATCTGCAACTCTTAGAATACTAATGACACCACAGCCTGAATGTTATTATAGATGTTGAGACTTCTAGCTAATTTTTAAGGCTTCAATCATAATGAGCTAAATTTGTAAGTGCTATTAGGAATGTGAAAGAGAAAGTTTCTATGAAAAAATTAAGAACTGAGAATATTCAATAACTTTGCAACTGTGTATTGTGCTGTGCTGCTGTGCTTAGCCACTCAGCCATGGACCATACCATTTAGGCTCCTCTGTCTATGGGGATTCTCCAGGCAAGAATACAGGAGTGGGTTGCCATACCCTCTTCCAAGGGATCTTTCCCAACCAAGGGATTGAACCTAGGTCTCCCACATTGCATTACCATCTGAGAAATGTATTTATAGTAATCGGTTTAAACATCCATTTTACCACAAAGCCATCTGAAAGTTATAATAAAAATATGGCATCAATAATACTCTTGCTCGTGTACTTTAACAACGGTTGTAAATGTAACCATTATTAGATGTGGGCCCTGTGAAAGTGCTGCACTCAATATGCCAGCAAATTTGGAAAACTCAGCAGGGGCCATAGGACTGGAAAAGGTCAGTTTTCATCCCAATTCCAAAGAAAGGCAATGCCAAAGAATGCTCAAACTACCACACAATTGCACTCATCTCACATGCTAGTAAAGTAATGCTCAAAATTCTCCAAGCCAGACTTCAGCAATACGTGAACCGTGAACTCCCTGATGTTCAAGCTGGTTTTAGAAAAGGCAGAGGAACCAGAGATCAAATTGCCAACATCCGCTGGATCATGGAAAAAGCAAGAGAGTTCCAGAAAAACATCTATTTCTGCTTTATTGACTATGCCAAAGCCTTTGACTGTGTGGATCACAATAAACTGTGGAAAATTCTGAAAGAGATGGGAATACCAGACCACCTGACCTGCCTCTTGAGAAATCTGTATGCAGGTCAGGAAGCAACAGTTAGAACTGGACATGGAACAACAGACTAGTTTCAAATAGGAAAAGGAGTACGTCAAGGCTGTATATTGTCACCCTGCTTATTTAACTTCTATGCAGAGTACATCATGAGAAACGCTGGGCTGGAAGAAACGCAAGCTGGAATCAAGATTGCCAGGAGAAATACCAATAACCTCAGATATGCAGATGACACCACCTTTATGGCAGAAAGTGAAGAGGAACTAAAAAGCCTCTTGATGAAAGTGAAAGAGGAGAGTGAAAAAGTTGGCTTAAAGCTCAACATTCAGAAAACGAAGATCATGGCATCTGGCCCCATCACTTCATGGGAAATAGATGGGGAAACAGTAGAAACAGTGTCAGACTTTATTTTTGGGGGCTCCAAAATCACTGCAGATGGTGACTGCAGCCATGAAATTAAAAGACGCTTACTCCTTGGAAGAAAAGTTATGACCAACCTAGATAGTATATTCAAAAGCAGACATTACTTTGCCGACTAAGGTCCGTCTAGTCAAAGCTATGGTTTTTCTAGTAGTCATGTATGGATGTGAGAGTTGGACTGTGAAGACGGCTGAGCGCCGAAGAATTGATGCTTTTGAACTGTGGTGTTGGAGAAGACTCTTGAGAGTCCCTTGGACTGCAAGGATATTCAACCAGTCCATTCTGAAGGAGATCAGCCCTGGAATTTCTTTGGAGGGACTGATGGTAAAGCTGAAACTCCAGTACCTTGGCCACCTCATGTGAAGAGTTGACTCACTGGAAAAGACTCTAATGCTGGGAGGGATTGGGGGCAGGAGGAGAAGGGGATGACAGAGGATGAGATGGCTGGATGGCATCACTGACTTGATGGACGTGAGTCTGAGTGAACTCCAGGAGTTGGTGATGGACAGGGAGGCCTGGCGTGCTGTGATTCATGGGGTCGCAAAGAGTTGGACACGACTGAGTGACTGAACTGACCTGAAAGTTAGTAGTGATTGGGCAGGGAAGCAGAAAAAGGATGCTTTGCTTTCAAGAGCAGAGGGACTAACCAGTGGGCCCCTACTGCTAGTTCAGTGGATTTAGTTAATGTGAGTAGCTGAGGTTCTGTGTGGAATCTTTTGAGCTCAGTAGGAACACAGTGCATCAATACATCTATCAATACTTTCTTATTGAATTAGCAGAAATGAGCAGTGAAAACCTTTCCTGGACCTCTTCTTTCTAACAGAAGTTTTCCAGTTTCTCCAGAAAAATGTCAGATATACAAAAAAAGAAAAGTAAGAAATCATTTTGTGAAAAACAAAAATAGGAAAATTCAAAACAATCTGAGTCTGTATCAGAAGTATAGGAATTCTCCATACCTTACCTCCTAAACCAATATCCAGTTACACAATTCAAGTTGTTGAAAATTGAAACTAGAGCTGTATTACAATCATGCCAACGGGATCTTGGTCAAGATATGCCAATGTGAGGAGATGACAAGTGCCAAATTGGGTCAGTTCAATAATGAAGGCTGCATTACAATCCAGGCTGCATTAGCTTGTCACTAAATAGAAAGGTACAAGGTAGAGTGTATGTGAGTGTATTTTCACACACACAACTAAATGAAAATTAAATCAATTATCAGAATAATTCAAGCCCCAATTCCCCAAGGTTTGCTTCAATGAGATAATTGATGTAATTAGGTGAAAGGTTTTGGGGTGGATTTTTCTGGTCTGAATTATCTCAAATTACTTTAATTCTCCACTTCACTTTGATTATGTAGACCCAGCTCATGCTTGAGTGTGAGTGAATTTAGCAGATAATTTCTTGTTATATGAGCATCGATTTTTTTTCTCCCATAAAATGTGCATGGCAAAGTATGTTTGCAAGCTAATTTTAGGGACAAAATCATCACTTTATAGAATAAAAGTGTAGGACTTTCTGGTTAATGTATGATGGAAAACAATTACTGGGGAGAAAAAGTTAAATGAAACCTGGTTAAGAGTGGACATTTCTGCCTCTCATATTTTATTCCTTTTGTTGGAGAGGCTAGGCTGAGGGACAAAGTTGAGTCAGGACAAATAATATCAACTTATGTAGTTTTGGCCTTAACTGAAAATATTTTACAATGATAAGAACTTACTGCCTTGATGGAAACACCTTGATTATCTTCAAATCAGTTCTTTCCAATCTCAACAACTGTACAAAGATGTCAACTGGGAAGTCAGTGTCAAAGGATTCTGAGAAGCAATATGCGACACTGGAGTGAAAGTGGCTTCAGGTCAGTCTATTGATTTAGAATTGGATACAAATCGTGGCTTAATAAACTTAATTATTGATTTTTTCCTCAGTTCTTATGCGATTATTGATGTGGGAAGAGAAGCAGAGGGAGGAAGAGAAGAGAGGGATGTTATATCCCACACAGTAGAATATGATAATGTAAAGAAGGTAGGAGAATTTGGGGCCTTTTTAGTGTAGAAGCAAAGAGTCCAGAAAAATTCACCGTGACTTGAATCTTAATTTTAGAAGTAATACTGATTAACTGTATTGAGCATAGTCTTTTTAAGAAATCAGGAGGCTATATGGTACATTTTAAGGATATATTTTAGCCCAAGTAGCCAAAAATTATTGGGTATCAAAACAGGCATGCTCCAGGTATTTCCAAGGAACTATGAATTCCTCTATGGTAGCATTTAAATGATGTCATCAGATCTCTAAAGTAGACTTTTAGAGCTGTCTGCCACTAATCTTGCTTCAAAAGCAGACTAAGCAAAATGTAAAATGCACATGTCCTTTGACTCCTCAATCCTCAGTCTAGGAATTTGCCCCAGGAGATTTTCACACAAAGGCAAAAGACACATAAATTTCATTGATCTATTTTTTCCTTATAATGAAAAATTTGAAACACCACCAGTGTATAACCATAGGTAATTGGTTATGAAAGTTATAATTGATCCATACAGCATATACTAAGGGGCCATTAAACAAGATGTTATAGAAGAATTGAAAAGATAGTTATATTTTTAAGTAAAAAATTCAAAAAGTACTGTGAAAATAACATGTAAAGTATGACCTCATTCTTGTAAATGCCTATTTATATGTGTGTACATCTAGAAAGATGAATAGAAACAGGCCTCCAATGTGTTTAAAATATGGTGGTTTCAAATGTTCAATCAACATAGTAGCTATTTGACAGTTCATGGCACTATTTTTTTTCAAACTTTTTGTATGTTTGAAAAAAATCTAACAATAAAAAATTGAAAGAAAAAAGACCACTAGGATTTGGCCTGGGCTATGTGTAATATCACAGGGTTTTCTGATTTATGAGGAGATTGATCACATTCCAACTGTATTTAAGTATCAAGTGTTAGTTGTAGAAACATTAACATCAATCTGTTCAAATACTATTGGAAGAAATTTCATAGTTCCATACCTGATCTCCATTTCCCCAAAAGCATATCACTCCATGGGAAGGCAAGAGCTTATGCCAACTGAAGGTTCAGACAGAAGACATCTCCTACTCAGCTCTACATGATGTAACAGCATTCAGAGGAGATGGAGAATTGCCTGGTCAAATAATCACAGCCTTTAATTTGTGAAACACCCAACAATGGGCTTCAGTGAATCTGGTAACTTGCTATTTATGGGAAATAAAATGACAATGATGACATCTATACCAAAAGAATCCATATGTTATACTCATTTTTTTTCCAAACACAAGTGTTTCAAATAAAAACAAACTAAAATTGCTATGTGATATTTTTTCCAAGTCCATCATTACTAGTGAGGCTGATTGTCTTTTCATTGTATGAGACAGACATTTACATATCTTCTTTTCTGAATTGCTATTTACACTGTTTCCCTATTTTCTCTTGGGATATTCATTTGTTATTTATTTGTTAGAGCTCTTTGTTTATTAGATCTAATAATCCTTTGTTATATGGGACAGTTATTCCCCGCCCCCTAGCCCAGGCTTGTTATTTACCTTGACTATGCTGTTCTTGCCTGGAAAATCCCATGGACAGAGGAGCCTGTTCATGAGTCACAAAGAGTCGGACACAACTCTGACTTCACTTTATGCTGTTCTTACTATATATAAATGTTTTTCATTCATATATATTCACATCTATCCATCTTTAATAGCTTTTGCCTTTTATGTCATCTTTGGAAAAG
The DNA here is from genome assembly GCA_006408695.1 of Aepyceros melampus. Classification (NCBI taxonomy): domain Eukaryota; kingdom Metazoa; phylum Chordata; class Mammalia; order Artiodactyla; family Bovidae; genus Aepyceros; species Aepyceros melampus. Next base: position 304,462 of record SJXQ01010028.1, on the reverse strand, counting down.
CATTCTCCACTACAAAATTATTAAAATATTCATCTATAGGTCCTCGAGGGCTTCCCTGGTGGCTCAGTTGGTAAAGAATCTGCCTGCAATGCAGGAGACCTGGATACGATCCCTGAGTTGGGAAGATCCCCTGGAGAAGGGCATGGCAACCCACTCCAGTATTCTTGCCTGGAGAATCACGATGGACAGAGGAGTCTGGCAAGCTATAGTTCATGGGGTTACAAAGAGTTGAACTCGACTGAGAGACTAAGCAAAGCATGGCATAGGTCCTTAAATATTTTTTGTATTTCTTTTACTTTAGTATTTTTTTTTACATTTAAATCTTTAAGTTATGTGGAAATCATTTTGATTTAAGGCATCAGATAGGATTTGATTCCTCTCCCCAAATGACTAGCCATTTCTTCCAGTATCATTATTTAAAAATTCTCCCTTTTCCTCTACCTTCATCTTACTTTTTCTGTATGCTGATCAAAAGGAAAAGATTACTTAAAAAAAAAAAGGATACCAGCATTCTGATGTGCATGGACTATAACTCAGCCCTTATGTATAAGTCCAATGGTAATTTCTGTCCCAAATGAAAATAAGCTTTGTAATTTACATGCAATATCTGGTTCCTCTTCTAACATTGCTATACATACAAATGGAAATCTAACCTTTTGTGTAGAAGTTCAGGTTCCGATTAGATCATACCCATATTAAAATTGTTTTTCAAAAGTCACTTCAATGTTATTGAAAATTCTATTTGCAGACAGACATGTGAATATTATAGCAACTCAGATTCTGTGTGCAATGATGTTTCATACTACTTCAAGATTTTTTCACCAACCCACAGGCTACCATATCATCAGGTGTAGAATATGACATATAATTAACCTGACAATATATAAATCAATGTACAATTTTTGATGTGCCCAAACTCCATGAAACCTCATTCTGGGAAAATAGCCAACAATGTGGCTTTATCATATTTCTCAGTAGCAATATAGGTCAGCAAATTGCAGATCATTTGGCCAGGTAATTTTTATTATTTTTCAAGGTTTATTTTTTTCTTTACCTAGTAATCAAGAAAATGAAACTAAACTCAGTGACAGATTAGAAAAATGTAGTCTAGCATGTTATTTGATTCAGAAAACTCATCTAAACCTGAGAGTAAAAACCAAACCAGTTAGCCCTTATAAGAAAACTATCAGAAGGAATTGGTCCAGTGGTTTGGACTCTGTGCTTTCACTTCTGGGGACCCAGGTTCAATCCCTGGTAGGGGAACCAAGAGCCCACATACTGAGTGGCAAGGTTAAAAAAAAAAACTACCAGAGACATTTTCCCTCCATCCTTTAGTTCCTTATTGACACTTTTGAGGCTTTCTTTTTTGGCAAAAATGCCATCACAATGCTAACACTTTTTATTTCTGTGGTATGTTATTGGATATAAAACTTTTTGCCTTTTTTTGACTTTTCAAATTGTGTCATGACATCCATTCTTGAAGCCTAAAACAAGACTGAGCACTAAGCTGGGAGAACACCTGACTAGTCTTGGCTCTACTTCTCTCTAGCTGTTCTGTATCCTTAGGCAAGTCAGCCCCATCTTTAGGACTCATTTTTTTTGTTGTTGTTGTTTTTTTTTTTCCATCTGCGAAATGAAGCGTTTGCTTACATGAACTGAAGATTTCTTTCGGTTCTAAAAGTCCACATCTTAAGTTCACTGACTCAGTTGCAAATGTTTACTTCTTTGCAGAAACTGCCTGTGGGTAGAATTCAGCAGGTTTTGCCAGGCATGTTAAATGGAGCAAGTACATCCAGATACAGATTATGTACTATCGTGCCCTAATGTGACCTTATGGGTGGTACACAATGTTCCCTATCAATGAAAGAATGATTGATCCTTAGAGTTTGACAGCCCCAGGGAAAGCAAGCCAAGGAAATCCCCAAAGACTTGGCTCTTCTTTCGCTTTAAAAGTTCATGAAGTCCAGGCTGTGCCCTATGCCACTGGGCGTATGTCCAACTGCCTTAGGAAAAGCTATAATGTTTCAGAGAGAATCTAAACAGAAACATCAGATCAGACAAAACCAAAACTTACAAAAATCCTTAATTTTTTCATACTTAATTTTAAGATATTGAAATTTTTTTAACAGATGAAGAACTATGTTTAGTATATGAGTCTGGGAATCTATGGTTTCTATGAAAATTACAAAAAATAGGATAAGAAGATTGACTCACTTGCTTATTTGCTTCATGTGGAAAAGAATGTGGGATGATAGACTTGAGGAATGATTGGGGACCAAACAGAACTGCACAAGTGAAATTGCACATCTTCATCTCTGTTACTTTTCCAGTTTCTCCATATTGTTCTTCCTGCTTTGCAGTATCCCAAGATGAGATGTCCGTAATGAAGTTACAAAGCAAAAGACAATTCTAGGGTATTATTGGGTTAGTTCAAAAGTTTGTTTGGGTTTTTCTGTCCATTGTATTTTTTTTGCCAATCCAATACAAATAATATTCACATTCAATCACTGGCTTTAAAAGGTTGAAGTCTTACATATTAAGCTCTAATTAAATCCTTCTTTATAAAACAAAGTAGCTGTTTTGTGACTCCAGAGTATGTGGCCTTCTACAAAAGAATTCCTCTAAAATAACTCTGGATTCTAGAACTTGAGTCAGATGTTATTTTCGCCTCTGCTCCTATCTGTTACATTGAGAACACTGCCTTTTTTCTGAGGCCAAACACAGGGCAATGAGGTTGTTTCTAACCAAGCCTGGGTGTCGCTGGATCTGCAGAGGAGAAAGAGAACTATAACCATTTGCCAGCTACATCAAGCCAAAATGAACCCATCCCTAACTGTGCAGAAATGGAAAGTAAAATGGATTTGATTTGGATATTTCACAAAGCTCAGCAAACCTCCAATACAGTTGGTGACAGGTTAGGCCTGCACATTTCACCATTTTCCCTGTGATATTTAGAGCTTCGATCAGGTTTACTCTATTTAGTCTTCACAGCAGCTCTACTAGGTATGTATTAGTATTCTTATTTTACAGATAAAAAACAATAACTGAGGTTCAGCCCATTGGATAGTTTGCCTAGAATTAATCAACTAGGAAGTACGACAGAATTTGTAACCCAAGTATGTTGAACTCCCAACATCTGTTGCAAGATTTGATACTTAGCTAGGATAGAAACTTGCAAAATGTGCTTTTTATAGAGATTTGCAGAGTTTGTTCTCTGATGGGAAGAAAACATGTATCAATGCAATCTTATTACAATACTCAGTAGTATGGGCTGAGAAGGGGAAGAGGTAGCTCAGACACATGGGAACATTCATCATCTTAAACAAAGTTCTATGAAACAACAATACCTTATCATTTTTTAAAAAAAGGAAAGAAAATGAAGTCGCTCAGTCGTGTCCTACTCTTTGCAACCCTATGAACTGTAGCCCACCAGGCTCCTCCATCTTTGGGATTTTCCAGTCAAGAATACTGGAGTGGGTGCCATTTTCTTCTCCAGGGGATCTTCCCAACCCAGGGATCAAACTCAGGTCTCCCGCATTCCAGGCAGACTCTACCCTCTGAGCTACCAGGAAATCCATTTTAAGTAGTAATCTTGCCATTAAAAAAATTTTATTTGGCTGCACTAGGTCTTTTGTTGTAGCATGTGGGATCTAGTTCCCTGACAAGGGATTGAACTTGGGCCCCTTGCATTGGGAACTCAGAGTTTTAGCCACTGGACCACCAGGGAAGTCCCTACTTTATCACTTTGATTTAATCATCTGCCCATGATTTTTCACATACTAAGTGCACAGTTAATATTTCACCAATGAATAAAATGCACTTACTTCAAAAGGCTTTTTCAGTCTTATAAGACCTAGAATGTTCAGCCACAGATGATAATAATGACTGAGATTTATTGAATACTTGCTCTGTGCCAAGTACTATTTTAAGCATATATTCCTGCATTATTTCATTTAATTTTCATAATCACCATGGACAGTCAATACTATTATTGCACTCATTTCACAGATGAGGCAACTAAGACTTCCTATTATAATCAATTCTGATTGTGTTTCTGCCTGGCTTAAAATCCATCACAAACAATGTTCTTTTTTGTGAACAGCAGCTTTCAAAGGATTGTTGGTGGACCCCTGGGCATCCCTAAGACACTTTCAAGGATTGACAAGGTCAAATCTATATTCATAGTAATACTAAGAGATGACTTGCCTTTTTCACTTGTTGACAATTTCACAGATGGGGCAAAGCAACAGACATTATAACTGCTGGTGCCCTGGTGTAAATCAAGGCACTGGCACCAAAATGTACTTGTTAGGAATTGTATTCTTTACCACCACACACTTACAGTTAAAAAAAAATAAAGCCAATTTCATATAATACTGTCCTTCATAAATGAGTAAATATTTTTACTTTTTATGAAGTATTGACCCTTGAGTATATTGGAGAAGGAAATGGCAACCCACTCCAGTACTCTTGACTGGAAAATTCCATGGAAGGAGGAACTGGTAGGCTACAGTCCATGGAGTCGCAAAGAGTCGAAGAAGACTGAGTGACTTCACTTTCTTTCTTTCTTGAGTATATATATATATATATATATATTTTTTGAGTATATATTTTTTAATCTTCAGTGTTATAAAAATTAAAAAGTACATAGTGCATTTCTGTTGTAGATTGAAGTATGATGGTCGCCTTGAGGAAAAGCACCTGTGTAATTGAATGGTGAGCTGAACTAGCCACTTTCCCCCATGGAACACCACTTTTACGTGAAAGAACTACTGGCAAACAAACTATGGTTAAACAAGCTTGGGTATTTTGCAGATATTTTCTTAAAAATGAAATAAATGAGCCTGGCACTTCAAGGGAAAGACAATATTTTGTGGCCATGATGAAATTCCCACTTTCAAGTGAAAATTAGAATTTTGGAAGACTTACATCTGCAACTGTGAGCATGAAAGATTCCCGATATATAAGACTTTTCTGATGAGACTGGTAGTGAAATCAATGAATGTGATTTGTTATATTGGATGTCAACATTTGGAAGGTCTGCATAAATCACTCAACCAATATTATTGAAACTACCAAAGCAATGTCCTATAAAATTATGAGTGGGTAGAAGACTCATTCAAAGGGTATACCAATACATACTTTTCAAAATGAGTACATGAATTTTGTTAATATGGTTTCAAATTTCACATTGAAGTTAACATTTTCAAAGCTGCTATTCACTGAGTTTTGGTCTAGTATCAAAAATGTATACTCAGATGAACCTAGTAGAGAAGATTTGTGGATGCAGAGGGGGAGGGGGAGGGTGGAATGAATTGAGAGAGTAGCATAGACATATATATGCTATCACGTAAAACAGATAGTTACTGGGAAGTTGCTAAATAACACAGGGAGCCCAGTCTAGCACTGTTTTGACCTAGAGGGTGGGATGGGGGAGGAAGGGAGACACTCAGGAAGGAGTATATACACACACACACACACACACACACACACACATATATATATATACATAGGCTTCTTAGTGGTGCTAATGGTAAAGAAGCTATCTGCCAATACAGGGGACAAAAGAGATGCAGATTTGATCCCTGGGTTGGGAAGATCCCCTGGAGGAGGGCATGGCAACCCACTGCAGTAACCTTGCCTGGAGAATCCCCATAGACAGAGCAGCCTGGCGGGTCACAAAGAGTCAAACACGACTGAAGAGACTTACCAAGCACGCATGTATATACATACAATTATTACTGATTCATGTTGCTGTAAGCAGAAACCAACAGAAAACTGTAAAGCAGTTTTCCACCAATTAAAAAATAAATCAAATTAAGAAAAAAGAGAAAGAAACTAATATCCACAGTTATCTGAGATGGCTATTTAAATATCTCTCCCTTTTCCAAGTATGTATCTTGGTGAAGCCAAATTTTCTTGAAATAATTCAACCAAAACAACATAGCACAACACACTGAATGCAGGAAAAGAGATGAAAACCAAGCTTTTTTTATTTTATTTCGGTTCCATTCAGTTCAGTCACTCAGTTGTGTCCTACTCTTTGCGACCCCATGGACTGCAGCATGCCAGGCCTCCCTGTCCAGCACCAACTCCCGGAGTTTACTCAAACTCATGTCCACTGACTCGATGATGCCATTGAACCATCTCATCCTCTGTCGTCCTGTTCTCCCTCTTTCGATCTTTCCCAGCATCAGGGTCTTTTCAAATGAGTCAGTTCTTCAACAGGTGGCCAAAGTATTGGAGTTTCAACTTCAACATCAGTCCTTTTTTTGTTTAACCAGAATTAAAGATGTGTAAAAATGTTAAACAATGCCACTCTTCTTTCTGGTTTGTTTAGAAAATACAGCTAATTTTCATTTTAAAATGTTAATGGGTTTATTTGTCTTAAAATGAATAAATATTTTTAAACATTTCCTTGCCTTAAAATGTAACTCATAATAACAAAAACCTTTGGTGGTAGTTCGTGAGGGTTTTCCATAATTTTTAAGGGCATAAAAGGGCTCTAAGGCCAAAATTTTGAGAATGACCACCATTTTAGAAGACAAACTTTTACCTTGGCCCATAAAAGTACGTTGGTCTCCTGATGACCTGGCTCCTGCTTCTCTCTCCAAACTCGGGCTGGTGTCTCTCTCTGAGCCAGTCAAACTAGGTTTCTTTTGAGCCTCACCCTTCCACCCTTCCTCCTGCTCAGGATCACGCATGTTACCCTGTCTGCTTATAATTAAGTCTATCTCCTCCACCCCTCTACCCTTCACCCAACTGAAGCCTAGTCAGTCCTCAGATTTCAAATCTGCAGCTAGTTTTCTACTGCTGTGTAACAAATTGCCAACACATAGTAGTTGAAAGCAATCTATTATTTCATGCTTACGAAGTCAGAAATCCAGATGGGCTTAACACTGTTTTCTGCTCCAAGTTTTAAGACTTAAATCAAGGTGTCAGCAGAGCTGTGCTTTTTTTTTCTGGAGGTTCTGGGGAGAATCCATTTCCAGGCTCATTCAGGTTGCTGGCAGAATTCATTTCCAAGTGGTCATAGAAGTCAGGTCTCTATTTCCTTGCTGGTTAGTGGCCAGAAGTCATTCTCAGTTTCCAGAAGCCACCCACAGTTCTTGCCTTGTGGTCCCCTCCATCTTTACACCAGCTGAGCCTATGCATAACATCTATCTCTGCAGCAATGGCCAATTTGATCATGAGCACAGTGGCAATGCTGGAGATGGCTTTTGAAAACAAGCTAATTGGTGTTTACTTGGTAACTAAAGTCCTCCTCTCCTGAAGTTACCCTTTAGTGATCATTCACATGGAACACAAAGTACAAGTGTTTTGACCATTCAGAGACCATGTACTTTTCCCCAAAATTACTTTGTAACCAATTTCCCAACTGTGACCCTTTCAAATCTTTGAACAACCAGTCCAACCACTGGACACAACCCATGAATAAGATACATAGTTGCACATCTGGCTATTTCTTTTTCCAAGCAAAGTGAGCACACTGGTACACCTTTTGGAGTTCTGCCCACTGGAAGGATTTTTTTTCCACCACTGTCCTTCAGAGATGTCCTAGAAAGAGTTGCAATGCTACAGCTGTCCACTTAGGGATAGTGCCTGCTTATTGTGCAGAACCATCCCTAAGCCAGGTCCAAGTCTTTTCTTTCTCTGTCAACTGATTGTGCCATAGGTGTGCCTATGTTTTGCCATAGGTGTGGCTGAGAAAGAGAAGGCCATATAGCAGGAGTAAGGACAATGAGCATTTGAGCCACTTTTTCAAGTAACTCACTGTGCCTTCAGGGCCTGCTCCTGTCCGATCACGTTTACACCCCTTCCATTTGATGCCAGATGCTGCTCTGCATGCCCAGCCTTATGGCTTGGTGGGTCAGACCACACCCAGTTCATGATGGGCAGCTCAGGCCATATGGTAACTTGGTGGCTCATAGGTAAGCACTCAGTCCCTGCTAATATGCAAAGAGCTTCCCTGGTGGCTCAGCTGGTAAAGAATCTGATTGCAGTGTGGGAGACCTGGGTTCGATCCCTGGGTTGGGAAGATCCCCTGGAAAAGAGAAAGGCTACCCACTCCAGTATTCTGGCCTAGAGAATTCCATGGAATGTGTAGTCCGTGGGGTTGCAAAGAGTCAGACATGACTAAGCAACTTTCACTTTCAACGTGCAAAGAGCTATTTTTCAAAGGCCTTCCCTTGTGGCTCAGTTGGTAAAGAATCCACGTGCAATTTGGGAGATCTGGGTTCAATCCCTGGGTTGGGAAGATCCCCTGGAGGAGGGCATGGCAACCCACTCCAGTATTCTTGCCTGGAGGATCCCCATGGACAGAGGAGCCTGGTGGGCTGCAGTCCACGGGGTCGCAAAGAGTCGGACATGACTGAGCGACTAAGCACACATGTACGTTTTTCAAAAGGAGAGTAATTATGCATGGACAATGGTAGATCCTTGCTTCCAAATCCTAAAGACCTGCATGGCAGTTCACCTATGGTGCTCGACCAAAGGCTCCAAACATCATCCCTTGTCTGCACTGATGCTTCAAGCACCTTTGCATCTGCTGGATCCTCTGGCCCACGTGGCAGAGCAACTTGCACAGCGCCTGCACCTGGTGCAGAGCCTTTGGTTATAAGCCCCATTCAAAGCTTTTTGAGTTATTTGGTAAACAGGCTGGAGTAATACATCCAAATAAAGAATATATTTCCTCCAAACTCTGCCTGGCACCTTGGGATCCAAGTACTTCAACTGCATTTAGGTTTCTCAGTTCAGTGACAGTGGTTCCCACTGTAAGGTCTGGCTTACAGAAGAGTGATCACGGAGCTCTTCAATGATGCCTGAGTTCCCTCCACAAATGAATTCTTCACAATATGGGTGAAAAGTGTGTCTTCTGGAAACTCCCAATACATATGAGCACATTTTAAGTGACAATCCACTCGAACATTCCAATCTTCCTAAACTTTTGGGTCCCTTCCTCTACAATAAACCAATGAATGTAGATTTCCACCTCACCCCACAATGGGCCACATTTTAGTCCACGATCAAGTCTACCAACCAACCAGACTGTTAGAGCCCTTTTCTTCACCACTTTGTCAAGGGACATTAGGAGCAACCAGCCAACAGCATTATACTTGTTAGTGTTCTAAAATGTTCAAAAGTATTATATAGAAAGTCATCTATCTCTCTGCTTCTCCTAAGCAGTTGATTAGGAGTATTCAGTGATGAAAGTGTTAGTCACTCAGTCATGTCCGACTCTGTGACCCCATGGACTGTAGCCCACCAGGCTCCTCCGTCCACGAAATTCTTCAGGTAAGAATACTGGAGTGAGTTGCCATTTCCTTCCCCAGGGGATCTTCCCGACCCAGGGATCAAACCCAGGTCTCCTGCACTACAGGCAGATTCTTAACAGGTCTGAGCCACCAAGGGAATATGTCTGTTGCCAGATCACACTGTGGACAATCAGTGTTCTTGTTATTACTGGAAATACTGTAGAGTCATTAGTGTATTTTAATCTAAACAGATTAAAGAATCAATTCCAGGAATCTCAGAAGCAGTTCAAAAACTCATCCAAAACAAATACAGTATTGTAAAGCAAAACAAACTAAAAAAATAAAACTTAATTAAAAAAAAAAAACTCATCCTTAATATTTTGTTTCTCTAGAACCACTCCAGACCAAAACCAGTCTAAGACCAATTTAACAATATAGCTGTGTGACAGTTTCTTCATTAATGCTAATTTTGAAAAATATGATTTTTATCACTTTCCTTGTTCCTATGATCTGCCTTACCAACTGTTGCTCTTTTTCTCTATCCCTTTTTTATTTTTTTTTTTTTTTTTTTTTTTTTTATCCCTTTTTTATTAAAAAAAAATATTAAAACAATTTTACATTCCAAATGAATTATTTCTTATTTTTCTCTTTTCTTAAAATAAGAATGCCAATGTGTACTTCAAATATTGAATATTTTCTTATTGGAATCATCCTCCTCTTTATCTGTACCAGATACTCTTCTTGATGTAAAGAATTTTGATGCTATTAGTCACAGTCGTGATCTTGTCTTTCTTCCCTTAAGGTAACCGGTCCAATGATTTAATGGAATAATCAAGTGTTCCAAGATAATTGCTGTCATTTTTAATTCTAAAAGGAATACCATTCAAGAATGTTTACAAACTATTTCCCCCAACACACCATGAAACTAGCACAGCCTTCACAAAGTCCTGGAACATCTGTTCAGTTTAAAGGCAAATAAAAACAAAGAAAGAACGAGAGGGAGGAGAGAGGAAGGGGGAAGGAGGGAAGGAAGGAAAGAAACAAAACTTGAATACATAACACATATTTCCCAAAATCTCAATATCTTCTACTTCAGTTACCAGAGAAAATGGGAGCTACTGTTAGATCTGATTCATGGTTATCTATTTATTTCAGTTACCTTGGGACGATACTAGAAACTCACCTGGCACTAGGGTATGTTCAATTCTTTCCTTCCTTCATTCCTTCTTTCATTTATTCCAGAACTACTTACTGTTGATTTCTTTATGCATAACACTATACAAGATGCTATGTAAGATATAATGAAATTTAATGCAAGGCTAATTCCTATCAATGTTCTAAAAAACATTAAATACCTTGTGGAAAAAAAAAAGAAGCAACAAATTTAATTAAAGTTTGTCAGGATTAAGGTGATTCATGCTTCAGAAGACCTAGTTCTCTGAAATCCAGATTATGTATGATACTTTTATGAAGCATCAGTTGCTGAGATACCAAAAAAAAAAAAAGCCTTTGTGAATGTGAGATGAATACAAAATGGTACTTGCAGAATTCACTTTATCCCTGCCCTTCAAAACTCATCACTTTGAATGTGAAGGACATACTGTGGCAACCTATCAAATATTTGAATTATTTTTATGTCACTTAAAATTTCAAAGAACACATTATGTTACTTATTCTTCTATTAAACAAATTTTTATTGAGTGCTACCATGTGCCTCACACTGTCCTGGTCTTGAGGATACAGCAGAGAACAAAAGTGACAAAAATTCCTGTTCTGGAGCTTACCTTGCAGCAGAGAGAGATAAACAAGAAATCAAATAGAGACATGAAACAGGAAAATCTCGTATAGGGATGTGACATGCAGTTATAAGAAGAATTGGCATGCTCCTTCTCAAATATTAGCTATTTTTTGTCCCATCGCAAATGGAACTAACAGTGGTTTCCTGTTTCTCACTTTACTCTTCATTTGTACTGTTAACAGGCTGTATCTGCAATATCTAACCATCTTGTTTGAGGGATACTTTCATGGATTCAAAGATTCATTGAAACAGAGTCTATTTTCTCCAGATTCCACTGACCAAATTGTACTAAGATTGTGGCAAAAGTATCAAAATCTTGCCCACTCTTCAGATCCCACTTATTTGACCAATATCACCTTCGACAGATACCCCAAATTTTTCTGAGAATTCCCATGAGTACTGTCAGTTGATGACAAATTAGTCCTGGTTATCATTTACCACATCATAAAGAGCTTAGAATCCACAGATGCAGACCCCAAATAATGTCCACCACAGTCTTCTCTGAGACTGGCTGCTAAGTCACTTCAGTCGTGTCCGACTCTGTGTGACCCCATAGATGGCAGCCCACCAGGCTCCTCCATCCCTGGGATTCTCCAGGCAAGACACTGGAGTGGGTTGCCATTTCCTTCTCCAATGCATGAAAGTGAAAAGTCAAAGTGAAGTCACTCAGTTGTGCCCGACCCTCAGTGACCCCATCAACTGCAGCTTTCCAGGCTCCTCTGTCCATGGGATTTTCCAGGCAAGAGTTCTGGAGTGGGGTGCCATTGCCTTCTCCGTCTGAGACTGGAACTCTGTTTTAATCACCATGATCACTAGCCTCCCCTTACATATTGGTGAGACTGGAAATCTATTAATACTACGCTTGTCGTTGGGGATGTGGCACCCTGATGCTGAAGATCCATTGTACAGTTCTTACAAAGTTAAACTAATCTCCTTTCTCCATTATTTTTTAAATTAAAAATGTTTAATTTATTGGCTGTGCTGGCTCCTCGTTGCTGCACACGCTTTTCTGTAGTTGTGGCGAGTGGAGGGCTACTCTCTAGTTGCAGCTTGCGGGCTTCTCATTGCAGTGGCTTCTCTTGTTGCAGAGCACGGGCTCTAGAGCACATGGGTATCAGTAGTTGCAGCACGTGGGCTCAGTAGTTGTGGCATACGGGCTTAGTTGCTCCGCGGCAAGTGGGAGTTTCCCGGATCAGGGATAGAACTTCTGTCTCTTTGGCAGGCAGATTCTTCACCACTGAGCCACCAGGGAAGGCCTCCTTTCTCTATTATTAATTGCAGTTAGAGAGGCTGCCACAGAAAAGTTATAGTCCCCTGGGGCACACATATTCTCTTAGGGTGGTACACTGAATCACCCCTCTTCTCTAAAGGCAAGCCCTTGGGGAGATTTGCTTGCTTGTCATTATAGATTCCTTGGCTCAGTAGTTGTGGCATACGGGCTTAGTTGCTCCGCGGCAAGTGGGAGTTTCCCGGATCAGGGATAGAACTTCTGTCTCTTTGGCAGGCAGATTCTTCACCACTGAGCCACCAGGGAAGGCCTCCTTTCTCTATTATTAATTGCAGTTAGAGAGGCTGCCACAGAAAAGTTATAGTCCCCTGGGGCACACATATTCTCTTAGGGTGGTACACTGAATCACCCCTCTTCTCTAAAGGCAAGCCCTTGGGGAGATTTGCTTGCTTGTCATTATAGATTCCTTATTCTTTCGTTTTAAAATCTCTCTTGAAATCTGTTTTGTTTCTCTGTGCAATATGAGTTCAGTTATGGTCACTGTAGTCCATGAGACCCAGAAGGTGGACACAAGTTAAATTCTTTTCCTCCAGTAGGTTCTTCAATGTCTATAATGAAAAGTACAATGATGGATTTTGGCTACCTAGCATCTTGATTATCTCACAGAGAATGAACTCTTTCTTATGATATGCTGTCCTGATGTACCTTTGTCCATGGGGTAGGCACATAACTCAAGCTAACATGGAACAACAGATTGGTTCCAGATAGGAAAAGGAGTACGTCAAGGCTGTATATTGTCACCCTGCTTATTTAACTTCTATGCAGAGTACATCATGAGAAACGCTGGACTGGAAGAAACACAAGCTGGAATCAAGATTGCTGGGAGAAATATCAATAACCTCAGATATGCAGATGACACCACCCTTATGGCAGAAAGTGAAGAGGAGCTAAAAAGCCTCTTGTTGAAAGTGAAAGAGGAGAGTGAAAAAGTTGGCTTAAAGCTCAACATTCAGAAAACGAAGATCATGGCATCTGGCCCCATCACTTCATGGGAAATAGATGGGGAAACAGTAGAAACAGTGTCAGACTTTATTTTTTTGGGCTCCAAAATCACTGCAGATGGTGACTGCAGCCATGAAATTAAAAGGCGCTTACTCCTTGGAAGAAAAGTTATGACCAACCTAGATAGTATATTCAAAAGCAGAGACATTACTTTGCCGACTAAGGTCCGTCTAGTCAAGGCTATGGTTTTTCCTGTGGTCATGTATGGATGTGAGAGTTGGACTGTGAAGAAGGCTGAGCGCCGAAGAATTGATGCTTTTGAACTGTGGTGTTGGAGAAGACTCTTGAGAGTCCCTTGGACTGCAAGGAGATCCAACCAGTCCATTCTGAAGGAGATCAACCCTGGGATTTCTTTGGAAGGAATGATGCTAAAACTGAAGCTCCAGTACTTTGGGCACCTCATGTGAAGAGTTGACTCATTGGGAAAGACTTTGATGCTGAGAGGGATTGGGGGCAGGAGGAGAAGGGGACGACCGAGGATGAGATGGCTGGATGGCATCATGGACTCAATGGACGTGAGTCTGAGTGAACTCCGGGAGTTGGTGATGGACAGGGAGGCCTGGCGTGCTGCGATTCCTGGGGTCGCAAAGAGTCGGACACGACTGAAGCCATTGGACTTTCCCAAAATATTAATCTTGAGAAGAAATACCTAAGGGTAGAAAAATGGCTGAAATGTGGTTATTTCAGTGTGCTCTCCCTAGCAAGACTAGTGAGTAGTTCCTGATTCCTACCCCTGGAGCTGCTTATATACTCTTAAAAAAAAAAAAAAACTTGGTTCCCCATTTTACTATAAGCTATTTTACTTGTTTTATTATGAATCATTTTATATTACTTCATTTTCTACTTAAATTAGCCAGAATTAGTTTCTGTTGCTTCCAGCAAAAATTTAAAATAGAATCTGAATATAAAATAGCTAATGCAAGCAACTATGAGGCAGAACGGTTATCTCCTAATTCCACTCACCGGAAGCACTTGAGCCCCAATGCCTTCCCAGTCTAAACACCTTATTACTAAAAATCAGACTGTACATCTTTTAAAGGCATCATAATCCACATCTCACATCTCATAGGTAAGCTAAAGCCTAGAGAAAGGAAAAGCCTCACCAACGGGTGGCCATGCAAACTACAAGCATGAAGTGTCTGTTGAGCACAGGCTTTCCTATAAGTACCGAGTCTTCCCAGTCTAAACACCTTATTACTAAAAATCAGACTGTACATCTTTTAAAGGCATCATAATCCACATCTCACATCTCATAGGTAAGCTAAAGCCTAGAGAAAGGAAAAGCCTCACCAACGGGTGGCCATGCAAACTACAAGCATGAAGTGTCTGTTGAGCACAGGCTTTCCTTTAAGTACCGAGGGCATGAGAGTTAAAACTTCAGACATAGCCCATGGACGGATAAATGGATAAACAAAATGTGACACACACACACACACACACACAATGAAATATTATTCAGTGTTAAAAATGAATGAAATTGTGGCACATGCTATAACATGGATGAACCTTGTAGATGTTATATTAAATGAAATAGTTCAGTTCAGTTCAGTCGCTCAGTTGTGTCCGACTCTTTGCGACCCCATGAATCGCAGCACGCCAGGCCTCCCTGTCCATCACCAACTCTCAGAGTTCACTCAGACTCACGTCCATCGAGTCAGTGATGCCATCCAGCCATCTCATCCTCTGTTGTCCCCTTCTCCTCCTGCCCCCAATCCCTCCCAGCATCAGAGTCTTTTCCAATGAGTCAACACTTTGCATGAGGTGGCCGAAGTACTGGAGTTTCAGCTTTAGCATCATTCCTTCCAAAGAAATCCCAGGGCTGATCTCCTTCAGAATGGACTGGTTGGATTTCCTTGCAGTCCAAGGGACTCTCAAGAGTCTTCTCTAACACCACAGTTCAAGCCAGATACAAAAACACAATTACTGTATGATTTCACTTATATGAGTCTTTAGAATCATTAAATTCACAGATTGAGAGGAGAATGGTGGTTTCTAAGGGCTGAGAAGGGAGAAATCGGCAATTATTGTTTAATAAGTACAGAGTTTCAGTTCGAGACAATGACAAATTTCTGGAGATAAAGAGAGGTGATGGTTACATAACAGTGCAAATATACTGAATTCCACTGAACTCTACACTTCAATGTTTAAAATGGTACCACAGTAAAAGAAAAGAAAAGAAAAGAAACATCAGACACAAATATAATCCTTAGAGAGTTCAAAGTCTTCCATGACATATAAGTCAAGTTTGTAGATGGCAATAGCAACCCACTCCAGTACTCTTGCCTGGAAAATCCCATGGTCACAGCCAATAAGCAACGGGTGAGGACTATTAATAAATCCAGAATTATACATGTTCGTGAATTATTGCCTTTTTTCTGTTGGTGAATTCCTACCTCCCAAGCATGCCATGCATCTGGAAACTTTGGAACCCTGAGAACATTTTATTAATGTATTTTGTGACCAATATTTCCTTGTTCTAAGATGAACATTGTTCTTCATAAAAATATTCAAATTTTTAGGTAGAAACTTACTTCCTCCCCAATGAACACTTCTTGGAGAAGGCACTGGCAACCCACTCCAGTACTCTTGCCTGGAAAATCCCATGGATGGAGGAGCCTGGTAGGCTGCAGTCCATGGGGTCGTGAGGAGTTGGACACGACTGAGCGACTTCACTTTCACTTTCATGGTGGAAAGTGTTAAGTACCAGTGCAGAGGCATTGATACAGTGCTCTGGGATGGGAAAATTCTAGTTTGATGTGTCAGTTGAGCTAGTCATGGAAGACAAGTTGCTAATGGAGGGAAGAATAATCCAGGCAAAAAGTATACGCAAAAGCATGTCCTACATACAGATGGGGCAAAGTTTGTGGGGGAGAAGGAAGAGTAATCCTATTAGGTTGTCATCAAAGGCCCATCAGTTCAGTTCAGTTCAGTCGCGCAGTCGTGTCCGACTCTTTGCGACCCCATGAATTGCAGCACGCCAGGCCTCCCTGTCCATCACCAACTCCCGGAGCTCACTCAGACTCACGTCCATTGAGTCTGTGATGCCATCCAGCCATCTCATCCTCGGTCGTCCCCTTCTCCTCCTGCCCCCAATCCCTCCCAGCATCAGGGTCTTTTCCAATGAGTCAACTCTTCGCATGAGGTGCCCAAAGTACTGGAGCTTCAGTTTTAGCATCATTCCTTCCAAAGAAATCCCAGGGTTGATCTCCTTCAGAATGGACTGGTTGGATCTCCTTGCAGTCCAAGGGACTCTCAAGAGTCTTCTCCAACACCACAGTTCAAAAGCATCAATTCTTCGGCGCTCAGCCTTCTTCACAGTCCAACTCTCACATCCATACATGACCACAGGAAAAACCATAGCCTTGACTAGACGGACCTTAGTCGGCAAAGAGTAATAGGACATGTAGTTGGAAAACTAGATTTACGTCAAATAATAGCAGGTGTTAAAAGCCAGCCTAACTATATGATGAATGAAGAAAATCAATTGTCATGAAAGGTTTGGAAACACAGGAATGAACTAGCACAGTGAAATTGCAAATAGAAAGGAATCAATAGCAGAGATCTGAGAAGGTAGAGTTGAGAAGCCTTGAATGTGAAAGGCAAGGCAGATGGAGGACTGAATACTTTCTAGGGAGAAGATGTTGAATGAATTTGGTGATGTTCTACAGGTAGCGTACTGTTGAGGCATCCAGAAACAACGGGTAGACCATGGGGAAAGGATAGCAGTAAAGATTTGGGAACCACCCCTAGGCAAATAACATATGAAGGCATAAGCTTGGGTAGCTCATCCACAGACAAGAGAAAGGCTGCAAGCAGAGACTCTCAGAATCCATTTGTCTGGGAAGGGGAGGGAAGGAAAGAGAAAGAGGGGCACACAGCCAGAAGAGACAAAGTGCAGGCTTCGGTTTTGTGTTGTTCTCTCCACACAGCTGCCAGAGCTGTTTCTCCCAAGGCACCAATATAATCATACCATTGCTCTTCTTTAAATATTTTAATGCAGTCTCTGTAAAGATGTCATCTGTAGAGAACTTTGCATGGTTACCTATCAGCCCACCTTTTTTCTTTATTCATTTCTTTATTTGCTGGGGTTTTTTTTCCCCCTAGTTGACAGTCACGGAGAAACAGTGTGACACAAAGCATCGGGGGCTGTTTTAAAAGGCAGATTTCCAGGCCTGTCCTACAGGTTGTGAATTATATTCTTGAGGAAAGTTTATTTTTCAGACAGTGTAAGGAACAGTTTTGTAAAGAAGACTGAGGAAGAAGAGCAAGAGAGGAGAACTAGGAGTGCAGTGTCAAGGGACAGCTGTTTCTCAAAGTTTGGGTTGACTGTATCAGGACCACCTGAAGGATGAGTTAAAATGCAGATTTCTGAGCTTTGAACTTACCAACTCACAGTTGGTCTCTGGAGGTGGGGTCTAGGAAATTTGGATTTTAAATGGTGATTTCCTTTGAGAGCCACTCTTCTTGACACCTCAGGCAGCCTC
>SJXQ01010028.1:208972-286406 GCA_006408695.1 Aepyceros melampus | reverse complement strand
TCCATGGTCTAAGATGGCAGATTGGAAAGGATCCCTATTCAGAGGTGACTAGGAGAGGCTAAGATACAAAATGAGGAGATTACTGCCCCCCGCCAACAACAAAAAAAATCATAGCTGAGGATCAGAAACTAGTAGAAAGAGCAGAGGCATCTTTCAGTCAATAGCCATCTTCAATGGGCCATTGGCTGCTCTATGGTTGTTGCTCTGAGGCCTCTTAAAAACATTGCCCAGCAGCCAAAATAAGGTTTCCTGTAACCTCAAGATTCTCTGATGATTGAACCACCAGGTTTCCATTGTATGTATCCATGCTAAGTCGCTTCAGTCATATCTGACTCTGCGACTATGTGGACTATAACCCACCAGGCTCCTCTGTCCATGGGATTCTCCAGGCAAGAATACTGGAGGGGGTTGCCATGCCCTACTCCAGGGGATCTTCCAGACTCAGGATCGAACCTGTATGTCTTATGTCTCCTGCATTGGCAGGTGGGTTCTTTACCATGAGTGCCACCTCAGAAGCCCAGGTTTCCACTGAGAATAATGCTTTCTTATTGGGGTCGCATCATCTGATGAGCACTGAAAGTATTAAAAGAGTAGTATGGGGGTTCTGGTTATATTCTAAGTTTAGAAAGTATAAAATAATTCTCAGAACATTCACATCGAAGTAGTGAGTCAGCCTCCAGGATAACATCTTATGAGAGAACAGAAGCTGGGGTGCAAGGGGAGTATGAGGCCAGGCATTTATAGAAAGAAAGAAATACAGTAAATATAGAATGTTGTTTGTAAAGTTCAGTTCAACCGGGCAACTCCTGATTACAAAGCCCTGTGTGACATTTCCTTCAAAGCCTAAACAAGCACATGGAGGACAAGAACATATTTCAGTCAATGTTAGCGTCCCAGGGCCTGTGGAATTGTTGGCAACCGAGCAACAGGAAGTGGGGGAGCCAGAGGATTAGGTGGGTGGGAGACTGGGAAAACAACGGCAGGGGCAGCAAGAGTTGCCGGATAGGAAATTCCACAGTCAGTCCCATAAAGCATTTTTTTGACAAGTAAAGGCTCCGTCTTCCTATATCTCCAAAGCATTATATATTACTAGTCCGGAGAGCCCAAATCTCTCCACCAGAGAAGCAGGGACCAAATTCCATGGCTGGGGCGGCAGAGCAATTGCAAGGACATTTTCTTCCATTGCTCAGGAAACATGTTGAAAGCAAGAGTTTAATAATGAAACAACTTTCACAAGTTTTCCTGGACTCCTGCTTGTCACTGCCCAGTGCTGAATACATAAATCAGGGTGTGGAAACTTTTTCTTCTGACCATTGACCTTAAGGGAAAAACAAGTCCAGGTCATATAACTAAAAAAGTAACCTTGTTCTCCCCACCAAGAGGAACAAATATGGGGTTTTCTCTTTGTCTGGTTTTTAAAATTAAAAGTTACATTCAGTTCAGTTCAGTTGCTCAGTTGTATCTGACTCTTTGCGACTCCATGAGCTGCAGCACAACAGGCCTCTCTATCCATCACCAGCTCCCAGAGTTCACTCAAACTCATATCCATCAAGTCGGTGATGCCATCCAGCCAACTCTTCCTCTGCTGTCCCTTCTCCTCCTGCCCCCAATCCCTCCCAGCATCAAAGTCTTTTCCAGTGAGTCAGTTCTTCACATGAGGTGGCCAAAGTTTTAGAGCTTCAGCTTCAGCATCAGTTCTTCCAATGAGTAGTCAGGACTGGTTTCCTTTAGGATTGGCTGGTTGGATCTCCTTGCAGTCCAAGGGACTTTCAAGAGTCTTCTCCAACACCACAGTTCAAAAGCATCAATTCTTCTAGTGCATTTTCTTGGCAAAATTCTATTAGTCTTTGCCCTGCTTCATTCTTCATTCCAAGGCCAAATTTGCCTGTTACTCCAGGCATTTCTTGACTTCCTACTTTTGCATTCCAGTCCCCTATAATGAAAAGGACATCTTTTTTTGCCTGTTAGTTCTAAAAGGTCTTGTAGGTCTTCATAGAACCATTCAACCTCAGCTTCTTTAGCATTACTGGCTGGGGCATAGATTTGGATTACCGTGATATTGAATGGTTTGCCTTGGAGATGAACAGACATCATTCTGTCGTTTTTGAGATTGCATCTAAGTACTGCATTTCAGACTCTTTTGTTGACCATGATGGCTACTCCATTTCTTCTAAGGGATTCCTGCCCACAGTAGTAGATATAATGGTCATCTGAGTTAAATTCACCCATTCCAGTCCATTTTAGTATGCTGATTCCTAGAATGTGAACACTCACTCCTGCCATCTCCTGTTTGACCACTTCCAATTTGCCTTGATTCATGGACCTGACATTCCAGGTTCCTATGAAATATTGCTCTTTCCAGCATCGGACCTTGCTTCTATCACCAGTCACATCGACAACTGAGTATTGCGTTTGTGGTACCTTATGTTTAGCATCTTTAGATTATGACTACTGGTTTCTTTAAGGTAAGTTACACACAGTATGCATTGTCTATGTCTTCCTTTCATTACTTTATTAACTCATATTTGTTGTGCACTGATTCATTTTAGGCTGGGAATTATGTGTTGAAATGATAAGTACAATTCCTTCTCCCAAGGAACTTATATCCTAGAGTAGGAAATATTGATAATAAGTAAATAAATTTGTTATCTAGATGTGATTGAGAGTAACCAGAAGACCACATTTTATAGTATGGTGAGGTAAAAAGTAGATCTCGATGAACATTCATGAAAACTATCTTTTTTCCATGTTATGTTTTAAATCGTAATTGTCTACCAATGAACAATATTTCAAGGAAGGAACTGGATGCACATGTTTTGAATTCATGGGAAAGTTCAGCACTTAGAGTGAACAGTTAGGAGCAGAAAGCATGCACACACACACACACACACACACACACACCATTGCTTTGCTTTGTTAGTAAGTCGTGTCTGATTCTTTTGTGACCAGTGGAGTGTACCCAGCTGACTCCTCTGTCCATGGAATTTCCCAGGCAAAAATACTGGAAGGGGTTGCCATTTCCTTCTCCAGGATATAGGTGGTTATTAATGTAATACACCTAGATAAAATGTTGAGGAAAGAATATACGTAGATTTTATATGTAGAAGAATATATATAGATTTTCTACAACCAAGCGCTAGCATGCTACCAGTTAGAGATCAAGCAGAAAAAGTGAATCAGGCAATAAAGAATAAAACCTCGAAAGAAAGCCAGTAGAGTGGTTCAGGTTAGACCTTATCAAACAGATTCTGAAAAGTCCATCTATCATCAAATCTTGTGTACAATAATGGAAAGATAGAAATTTAATAACATTTATTTCTATAAGCAGTAAATAACTATGAGAACTTGAAAGGTTTAATATCCATTTGAAACTGAAGAATAATTTCATTCCTAGAAAATGTGCCATGATTATTTTAGACAAAGATGACTTTCAGTTATTAATTTTTAGATTACTACTTTAACCAATAAAGTTTTTCTTAATAGAATGTTCTTGCTTTTGACTTTCTTGTGACCCCAGAACTAGAGGTCAGCAAAGTTATCTCATTATAACAGTCATGCATATTCAAAATACTCATGCATATTCAAGTACTACAGATTTTTTTGCTTACACTAAAGAATTTCCAAAATGATAGAGATTGATCTTTCTC
The DNA here is from genome assembly GCA_006408695.1 of Aepyceros melampus. NCBI lineage: Eukaryota > Metazoa > Chordata > Mammalia > Artiodactyla > Bovidae > Aepyceros > Aepyceros melampus. The sequence continues at coordinate 282,759 of SJXQ01010028.1, read as the reverse complement.
TTGTCACCATCTTTGAAAGTTGCTTGGTTTCACTTATATTTACATTAACCCTATCAGTTATATAATAAACTTGTAAAGCATATTCATCACAGGTCAATCATGACAGGTTTTATGACTGAAAATGTACAACAAAAATTCCCTTTTATAATGCTGAGAAATATGTGTTAACAGAGAAAACACATTTAGTGGGCTTTAGTTCAGCATTTTATGGGCTTCTCTGGTAGCTCAGCTGGTAAAGAATCTGCCTGCAATGCAGGAGACTCTTGTGATTGAGTTAAAGATATCTTGCTTTCTCCTTTCAGAATCCATCTCATATGTTCTGCTGTGTTTTCAGCTTCAGAGCGTACAAGTTAAAAGTTTTGAAGATGGAAATCAGTGCCCCCTCACGACTCATTAGGGAATTGCCTCCATCCTACATGTCTGTTCAGTTCAGTTGCTCAGTAGTGTCTAACTATTTGCAACGCCATGGACTGCAGCACCCCAGGCCTCCCTGTCCATCACCAACTCCCAGATTTTACTCTAACTCATGTCCATTGAGTCAGTGATGCCATCCAACCACCTCATCCTATGTCACCCCCTTCTCCTCCCACCTTCTATATTTCCTAGCATCAGGGTCTTTTCCAATGAGTCAGTTCTTCACCTCAGGTGGACAAATTATTGGAGTTTCAGCTTCAGCATCAGTCCTTCCAATGAATATTCAGGACTGATGTCGTTTAGGATGGACTGGTTTGATCTCCTTGCAGTCCAAGGGACTCTCAAGAGTCTTCTCCAACACCACATGCAAAAGTGTAAGTATATTTGCTTCCTTTTTGATACTACATTTATCAGATCTTGCTTTAGAGTATGATATTTGCTGAGAAAATGTTATGGACTGATTTATGCATACCACCTCACACAAAATTCTTATGCTGAAATCCTAACCCCAAATGTGACTGTATTTTGAGATAAGAGCTTTTAAAGATATAATTATAGTTAAATGAAGTTGCAAGGGTGGGGCCCTAATTCAGTAGAAGTGGTGTCCTTATAGAAAGGGACACTAGCGATGTCTTTCTCTCTGATATGCAGACAAGAAGAAGCCATGTGAAGACTTAGCAGAAGGTGACTATCTGCAAACCAGAAAGAGAGGCCTCACCAGAAACATAATCTACTAGCACCTCAGTCTGGAACTCATAGCTTCCAAAACTGGGAAAAAATAAATGTCTATTGCTTTTGCTACCCAGTCGGTGGTATTTCATTATGGCAGGCCAAGAAAACGAATACATGAGAACATATTGTGACCAGACGACTGGGCTCAATTCGTCCAAGTTTGGAGGTGCAGATGCTTTGTTTGTTTCAATATTTTTCCACTAAATTCTTTCTTATTCTTAAAATCAAACTATACAAATATACTGAAAAATATTTCATTTCAGTACAAATTATAAAGATACACTGAAAAAAAAGATTGCTATTTTGTGATTCTTTGTGTTTTTGATGCTAGCATCTTACATGTTTATTCATTTTTCTACTATACTTTGTAGACATCTATGTGATATCTTCATAAATAAATTAATGATTTCATTTTCTATAAACTTTGTGTACTTGGTCAAAACTGTTTTATCCAATTTTCTAGTTTGCTTTATTTAGCATATTTGCTTCTAAATGATTTTTAGTAATTTTGAAGGGAATACAATTAGATTTTTTAGGAGAAATAATCAAAATCATTGAGAATATGTAAAGGTGTGATTTTTGGCTCTGAAAGTAAATCCAAAAGAGATTTTCTATATATATCTGGACAATAAGAATATGTTAGGAAAATGATAAAATTTATGTCTTGCTAATAATTGATAAATTGAGAAACACCTAGGAGTTAGAGAAAGGAAAGCATAAAGTACTTTAACTGGAGGACACAGATAAAAGAGTTATTTACCTGATTACAAGAAACTAGCCAAGTAGTATTGTCACAGTCAGGGGCCAGAATTATATTAGTACAAACAAGGATTTATTACTTTTTAGTCCCACAGAGTCAAATGTTGTCATATACTGGGGACTCTTCAGGTATAAAAATTCAAATGAGCGATCCCCATTCAGGAATATATCTTTTAGATAAAGACTGAACATTCACTTTTGATTTTCTACTTTTGCATTCCAGTCCCTTATGACGAAAAGGGCATCTCTTTTTGGTGCTAGTTCTAGGTCCTGTAGGTTTTTTATAGAACCGTTCAGCTTCTTTGGCATTAGTGGTTGCAGCATAGACTTGGGTTACTGTGATACTACTATAGGGGACTGGAATGCAAAAGTAGAAAGTCAAGAGATACCTGGAGTAACAGGCAAGTTTGGCCTTGAGTACACAACGAAGCAGGGTAAAGGCTAACAGAGTTTTGCCAAGGGAACACACTGATCGTAGCAAACACCTTCTTCCAACAGCACAGGAGCAACTCTCCACATGGACATCACCAAATGTTCAATACTGAAATCAAACTGAATATATTCTTTGCAGTTGAAGATCGAGAAGCTCTATTCAGTCAGCAAAAACAAGACCAGGAGCTGTCTGTGGCTCAGATCATGAAAACCTTACAGCAAAATTAAGACTTAAATTGAAGAGAGTAGGGAAAACCTCTGAGTAATTCAAGTTTGACCTAAATCAAACCCATTATGATTATACAGTGGAGGTGACAAATAGAGTCAAGAGATCAGATCTGATAGAGTGTCTGACTAGCTATGGACAGAGGTACATAACATGGTATAGGAGGCGGTGTTCAAAACCATTCCTGAGAAAAGCGAGTGCAAAATAACAAAATGGTTGTCTGAGGAGGCCTTAAAAATAGCTGAGGAAAGAGAAGAGAATGGCAAAGGAGAAAAGGAAAGATATATTCATCTGAATGCAGAGTTCCAGAGAATAGCAAGGAGAGATAAGAAAGTCTTTTTAAGTGAACAATGTGAAGAAATAGAGGAAAACAATAGAATGGGAAAAGACTAGAGACCTCTTCAAGAAAATTAGAGATACCAAGGGAATATTTCATGTAAAGATGGGCACAATATGGACAGAAATGGCATAGACATAACAGAAGTAGACTATATTAAGAAGAGGTGGAAGAATACACAGAAGAACTATACAAAAAGTTCTAAATGTCCCAGATAATCACGATGGTGTGATCACTCACCAGGAGCCAGACATCCTGGAGTGTGAAGTCAAATGGGTCTTCAGAAGCATCATGATGAACAAAGTTAGTGGAGGTGATGGAATCCCATCTGAGCTATTTCAAATCCTAAAAGATGATGCTGTGAAAGTGCTGCACTCAATACACCAGCACTTTTGGAAAACTCAGCTGTGGGCACAGAACTGGAAAAATGTCACCTTTCATTCAATTGTAAAGAAAGCAATGCCAAAGAATGTTCAAACTATCACACAATTGCACTCATTTCACATGCTAGCAAAGTAATGCTCAAAAGCTTTCAAGCTAGGCTTCAACAGTATGTGAACTGAGAACTTCAAGATGTACAAGTAAGATTTAGAATACGCAGAGGAACCAGAGATCAAATTACCAATATCCATTGGATCATAGAAAAAGCATTTCAGAAAAACATCTACTTCTACTTCATTGACTATACTAGAGCCTTTGCCTGTGTAGATCACAGCAAACTATGGAAAATTTTTCAAGAGGTAGGAATACCAGGCCATGATATCTGCCTCTTGTGAAACTGTATGCAGGTCAAGAAGTGACTATTAGAAGTGGACACAGAACAATGGACTGGTTCCAAATTGGTGAAAGGAATATGTCAAAGCTGTATATTATTACCCAGGTTATTTAATTTGTATATAGAGTACATCATGAGAAATTCCAGGCTGGATAAAGCACAGACTGAAATCAAGATTGCTGAAAGAAATATCAATATCCTCACATAGGCAGATGACACCACCCTTATGGCAGAAAGAAAAGAGGAATTAAAGAGCCTCTTGACGAAGGTGAAAGAGGAGAGTGAAAAAACTGGCTTAAAACTCAACATTCAAAAAAGAAGGTCATGTCATCTGGTCCCATCATTTCATGGCAAATAGATGGGGAAACAATGAAAATAGTGAGAGACTTTATTTTCTTGGGCTCCAAAATCACTGTGGACAGTGACTGCAGCAATGAAAAGAAACCTGCTTGTTGGAAGAAAAGCAATGGCAAATCAAGACATCATATTAAAAAGCAGAGACATTACTTTGCTGACAAGGTCCGTCCAGTCAAAGGTATGGTTTTTCCAGTGGTCATGTATTAATGTGAGAACTGGATCATAAAAAAGGCCAAGCACCAAAGAATTGATGCCTTCAAATGTGGTGCTAGAGAACAGTCTTGAGAGTCCCTTGGACAGCAAGGAGATCAAATTAGTCAATCATAAAGGAATCAATCCTGAATATTCATTGGAAGGACTGATGCTGAAGCTGAAACTCCAATAGTTTGGCCCCCTGATGTGAGGAACTGACTCATTGGAAAAGACTCTGATGCAGGGAAGGATTTTAGGTGGGAGGGGAAGGGGACAACAGAGGATGAGATGGTTGGATGGTATGACGAACTCAATGGACATGAGTTTGAGCAAGCTCCAGGAGATGGTGAAGGACAAGGAAGCCTGGTGTGCTGCAGTCCATGGGGTGGCAAAGAGTCAGACACGACTGAGTGAATAACAACAACAAAACATTCACTCATTATTCACTAAATATTCTTTTGTTATCTACAAGATTTATTTTGATACTTTGGTAGATACTGGAGCTATAAATATCAAAACATAAATAAGATTCATCCTTACAATCAAGTATCTCATTCTAGTGGAAAAAGCAGATACTCATAGTACAGTATGATAGAAGCAAGCAAAGTAATTATGGGACCACAGAGTAACAAGTCAGAAAAAAATGTAAGAGAAAATTCCTGAAATGAATGGACACTTTAAGTAAGTTTGGAGATAGATAAATTCAGAAGAATAATTGGCTAGTATCTATTATTGAGAGAGATATCCAAAGAACCACAAATGCTACTATATCATCAATTAGTTATGGAAGCAAAGTAATATGAAGGACAGTCACCTTCATACACAAAGACCAGATCAGGGAGGTTGTGTCCCAGTGTAACAGTCATGGAGAACCACTTGATGATGTTTAGGCTCCTTCTATGCCAAGTTTTGTGCTTTGTACAGTTCACTTAGATAGCACTCTGGAAGGGTTAGGAACCTGTAGTAGTAATGCAGTTTCAAATTGAGAAAGGTAGACATTTAGCTAAGAATAGCAAAACAGGAATAATAACTGACTGAGAAATATTTCGATGGCTAACTGAACAAGATAATGACACTAAATTTTCTGCTCAAGTCTGTAACAGAAAAAAGTGCTAACTTAAAGATATCCAACGCTGGCAACTAAGACAAAAGCAATGCCTTACCACAGATGGAGAATGCACAGACGAACAGATCTGGATGACGGGATAAGAGGAATTCAAATTTATACATTTAATTTTTATTTCCTTCTTTCTTTCTTCTTTCCTCCCTCCCTTTTCCTCTCTTCTTTCCTTCCTTCTTTCTTCACTCTTCCCTTCTCTTTTCCCCTCCCTTCTCTCCTTCTCTCTTTTTTCCTTTCACCTTGAGTTACAGAGAAGTAAATATATTCAATCCATCTTGGATAAATGATCTGGACTCAAACAAACAAAAAATCTCTACTTGAAGAATCAAGAAGAAATAGAAACAGTGATGAATTCTACTTTATGGACAGAACATGGTGAAGAGTGATTTAAAGGGCCATGGTTCTAAACAGAGGCATCTAACAGGTAGAAACTAAGGCAGAAGGCTAGTCATATGAACACAACCAAGATAAAGCTACAGAAAAAAGATGATAGAGGTGTAGAGTTACTACTCTCTGAAGCAACAGAAATTCCTAGATTTATTTGAATGAATATAGCAGTTTTTAATCCTTATAAGCTAAGAAAAAAACTGTGGAAACATTATCATTATTTTAGGCCAATGAAGTTTGATAGAGTGGGCAGTTTATTCTGTATTTATCATTTCTGAAACATTCTCTGTCCTTTGTTGTTCTCTGTGCCCTACGAAGATAATTTATCTTATTGTACTAGTTGGGATTCTTATTCTCTTGATTTCTAGTGAGGTTCAGATAATGCAAAATATTGGCAGGAGATTGTGAGTTGAAGAAAGTTTGGAAGGAATTATTTTCCTTGGTTGTCTCCCACCAGTCTGTGATTAAATTAGTGGTCAATTTCCACCTGTAGCCATAGCCCTTTTTGGCCATCCTCTCCCAAATTTAAGCTTTCCTCAGGTTCAATTTATCAACTTTTCTTCTCCACTTAGACCTATGTATAATAATTCACATTGTTCCTAGTTGCTGGATATATTATCCTTCTTTGTTAATTCCCTTCATTTTATCCATATATTTATACATAATCTCCTTATTAATTCTATTTACTTTTCTCTTTGAGTAAGTCATTCTGCTGGGAGCAGAACTGGTACAGTAATTAGTACCATGAGTAGGTCCAATAAAAGTACTCTAAAAATAAGATTCTGGATTTGGTACATCAATCAATTAAATTAATTTATGGACAACTTCTTTGTTGGAGAAAAAATATGAAATAGTAATAATCCAAGGCAGTGGTACTATGAATGCTTTAGTTATAAACAATAGTGACACAGGGTTAAAGAGAGACGGTGAGTTAAACATTGGAAGAAAAAGTGGGCTTAGCACTTAGACATATGGAGTCAATGGCAATTACAGTAAATCTCCTACATGAGTGAGTTCTGTTCAGAGAACATGCTCATAAGTCTAATTTGTTTGTAAGTCCAACAAAGTTAGCCCTGGGTACACAACTAACGCAGCTGGCTATAAAGTACTGTACTCTAATAGGTTTATAATATTTTTAAACAAATAATGCATAAGAAGCAAGCACAAAAATAAAACATTTTTAATCTTACAGAGTGCTTACATGCTAAGTTGCTTCAGTCCTGTCCTACTCTGTGCAATTCTGTGGACTGTAGCCTCAAGGTTCCTCTGTCCATGGAATGCTCCAGGCAAGAATACTGGAATGGGTTGTCATGCCCTCCTCCAGGTATCTTCCCAACCCAGGGATCAAACCCTTGTCTCTTATGTCTCTTGCATTGGCAGGCAGGTTCTTACCACTAGCTTCACCTGGGAAGTCCAAAGCTCAACTATCTCCCAACTGTACTACAGCTGGCATACAAGGGATGGCATCAAGTCAGCAGGCAAGAAGGGTTACTGACTGGAGGAGGGTGAGAAGGTGGGGGATAGTAGAGCTGAAGGATCATCAGCCATAGTAGATGATGGGTAAGCTTCAATTTCACTAATGCTTGACATTGATGGCACAGGTTCTGGTTCCTTGCTGCATTCAATTCTAGCTATCCTTTTGAAAAAAAAGATCCAGTGATGTCTGGGTAGCAGCTCTTATGCTCATGTCATAGATGACTTATACTAGATTGCATTTTGAATGGCTGCTGCAACCTTTGTGGACCATTCTATGTTTAGGTCCTGTGCTGGAAATAATGATACCATACTATTGTACTCTATACCGTACTGCACAGTAAAATACAACTTAGTGCACAACCACTTGTAGAGGATACATCCATGTGACAGTGTACGCCAGACATGTGAATGGTGAACATGACTGGACATGCAAACACACAATTGCAACTGGAAGGTTTGCATGTAGGGCACTTACTGTGTAAAGTTTACTGAGTATTCTGAAAGCTTCTGCTGCCCTAGAGAGTATAAAATACAGTAAAATATAGACTTAACGTCTTAAATTCATAAACTCAATAAACCTGACTAAAAATTAGAAAGATGAGAAAGCCTCCCTGACATTTTTAAAGTAATCCCTTATCTGAAGTATGTAAAGGGCAGACACAGATGAAGTTAAGCCTGGAACATGAATGCAATGCTTGTAGCTTAGAAGCACCAAATAAATACACAGCTCTGCCATGCATCTTATGTTCAAAAAAGGGCAGTGGTAATGAAGCATGCATTAGACACAGTTGTATAGAATGGCCTTTTGGACTCTGTGGGAGAGGGAGAGGGTGGGATGGGTTGGCAGAGTGGCAATGTAACATGTGTGATATCATAAGCGAAATGAATTGCCAGTCAGGTTTGATGCAGGATGCAGGATGATAGAGACTGATGCACGGGGATAATCCAGAGAGAGGGTGTGGGGCGGGAGGGTGGAGGAGGGGGTCGGGATTGGGAGTTCATGTACACTCATGGCTAATTCATGTCAATGTGTAACAAAACGAATACAGTATTGTAAAGCAAAACAAACTAAAAAATAAAAATTAATTTAAAAAAAAAAAAAAAAAGAACAATTCTCACTAAACAGAACCTTCAATTAAACACACATAAATTTGGTACTGTTGAACTCTAACATGTCAGGAAAATTTTTGAAAGTAGAGACTTGTCTATATTCCCATACTTATAAGTACTTGAAAGAAAACTCTTGCAGCAACAAAAAATATTTTTTAAAAGAATCAATAAAATACATTTTTATTGAGAATATGTTATGTGCCGGGAATTGTACCATAGGTTACAAGAATAAAATTTGATCTGATTCTTTTTTAAAATTTGTTATTGGGGTATAATGATTTACAGTTTTATGTTAGTTTCAGGTGTACAGCAAGGTGAATCTGCTATCCAAACACATATATCCACTCTTTTTTGGATTCTTTTCTCATACAGGCCATTATAGAGTATTGAGTAGAGTTCTCCGTGCTGTGCAGTAGGCCCTTATTAGTCAGAAACAAAAACTCTTAAGGACTTTACATGTGTCACTGTCTAACAGGGGATGCTTATTTTCCTTGGAATGGTTCAGCAACACTCATTGGTTCCAGATAAATTTTAGCTTTTCTGAAATAAATTCCTTAATACTCCTGTTTCAGAATTTATCTGGGAGCAGATAGCTTATACAACAAAGATTTGAAGGACCTGCCAGCTTTTCATGGCAGAAATCCCAAGAGCATGAAAGCAAATGGAATCTCAGCGTGAAAGACTAAGAGTTGAGGATAAGATTATTATTAACATGAGTATATTCTTAAAGAGATGGGAATACCAGACCACTTTACCTACCTCCTGAGAAATCTGTATGCAAGTCAAGAAGCAACAGTTAGAGCCGGACATGGAACAACGGACTGGTTCTAAACTACAAAAGGAGTACATCACGGCTGTATGTGGTCACCCTGCTTATTCTATTTATATGCAGAGTACATCATAAGAAATGCTGGACTGGATGAAGCATAAGCTGGAATCAAGATTGCCAGGAAAAATATAAATAACCTCAGATAAGCAGACTTAGACTGTGACGAAGGCTGAGCGCCGAAGAATTGATGCTTTTACTGTGGTGTCTGAGAAGACTCTTGAGAGTCCCTTGGACTGCAAGGAGATCCAACCAGTCCATTGTGAAGGAGATCAACCCTGGAATTTCTTTGGAAGGAATGATGCTAAAACTGAAGCTCCAGTACTTTGGCACCTTATGCAAAGAGTTGACTCATTGGAAAAGACCCTGATGCTGGGAGGGACTGGGGGCAGGAGGAGAAGGGGATGACCGAAGATGAGATGGCTGGATGGCATCAGGGACTCAATGGACGTGAGTCTGAGTGAACTCCGGGAGTGGTGATGGACATGAAGGCCTGGAGTGCTGCGATTCATGGGGTCGCAAAGAGTCGGACACGACTGAGTGACTGAACGGAATGGAAGCAGACGACACCACCTTTACGGCAGAAAGCAAGGAAGAATTAAAGAGCCCCTTGATGAAAGTGAAAGCAGAGAGTGAAAAAGTTGGCTTAAAACTGAACATTAAGAAAACTAAGATCATGGCAGCCAGTCCCATTACATCATGGCAAATAGATGGGGAAACAATGGTAACAGTCAGAGATTTTATTTTGGGGGGCTCCAAAATCACTGCAGATGGTGACTGCAGTCATAAAATTAAAAGATGCTTGCTGCTTGGAAGAAAAGCTATGGCCAACCTAGACAGCGTATTAAGAAGCAGAGACATTACTATGCTGACAAAGGTCTGTCTAGTCAAAGCTATGGTTTTTCCAGTAGTCATGTATGGATGTGAGATTTGGACTATAAAGAAAGCTGAGCACTGAAAAATTGATGCTTTTGAACTGTGGTGTTGGAGAAGCCTCTTGAGAGTCCCTTGGACTGCAAGGAGATCCAACCAGTCAGTTCTACAGGAAATTAGTCTTGAATATTCATTGGAAGGACTGATGTTGAAGCTGAAACTCCACTACTCTGTCCACCTGATGCAAAGAGACTCAAATTGTAAAGTAAAATAAAATAAAATCTGAAAAAATAGAAAAAGAAAAAAAAAAAGCAGAGAAAAAAATAAATTAATTAATTTAAAAAATAAAAATAAAAAGACCCCAGTGCTGGGAAAGATTGAGGGCAGGAGGAGAAGGGGACGACAGAGGATGAGATGGTTGGATGGCATCACCGACTCAACAGAGATGAGTTTGAGTAGACTCTGGGAATTGGTGGTGGAAGGGAGGCCTGGTGTGCTATGGGTCATGGGGGTCATGAACAGTCAGACACTGAGTAATTGAACTGAACTGAACCATATATAGAACATATATACAGTTCATTATTCAAATAAACTCCAGAAGATCATCCATCTTTCCAAATTGTATTCTAATATTTTTATATACATTGACATCAATCAGTTATATAAATTAAATGTTCTAATTGAACTAATATCATGATGAATTTGAAGGGAAAGAAGTGATGTGCTCTTTAAATATCATGATTCTTTATGTACAGATGTCTCAAATGTATTATTTGATTGTAAATATAACTTGCAATAGATACATGCCAACTGTGAAAAGTCTCCCTTCTAGGGTTGCTGTGTGTTATGACGACTTCCCTGGTGGCTCAGAGGTTAAAGCGTCTGCCTCCAATGCGGGAGACCCGGGTTTGATCCCTGGGTCGGGAAGATCCCCTGGAGAAGGAAATGGTAACCCACTCCAGTATTCTTGCTTGGAGAATCTCATGGACTGAGGAGCCTGGTGGGCTGCAGTCCATGAGGTCACAAAGAGTTGGACACGACTGAGTGACTTTACTACTACTACTTACTACTACCACTACTCTAGAGTTGCTGTACTATTTAATTAATTAAGGAGCCAGTACACCAAGCCGGTATTCCAAGTATACTTGGAATCTATTATACAGGCAAATAGCTATTATTCTGCTGCTTCACTGTTCACCAATTTCAAATTAAAACAATTAGAGACAAAACATTTCAGTATTATCACAGAATTTTGACCTTTGTAGGATGCATAGGGTTTCATTTATCTATGAACATACGGACTTCTTAAATTTTAGAGTTTGATACAAACTCTTTGGCTCTAGGGAAATGAATTTTTAGGTCTTGTTTGTTTTACCATTTTTTGAGGGGAGATAATTCAGTATTGATGATAGCCAATAACTACTCCATTTACCTGATTTAAGATGAGTGCAAAGTATGCATCTTTTTTCATCCATTCTTAGTGCTATTAACAAGCTCACTGGAAAATTCTTTACCAGGTTTTCTCAAGTGGAGCTTGACATCATAACATCTTCAGTTTATGATAATGAGGTGTAATTTTCTGGTTAATGTAAATAGGCATTTTAATGCAACTCCCATGAACAAATTAATTTACATTAAAATCTTGTCTCCAAATTTCTCACATAAATAACATTGAAAATAAATCATTAATTTGGATTCCTTTAAACATATTCTTTTTAAAATGAAAATTTTTAAATTTCCATCTGGGGACCTCCCTGATGTTACCTTCCAATGGTTAAAATGTTACCTTCCAATGTAGGGGTTGTGGGTTTGATCCCTAGTTGGGGACCTAAGATCCTACATGCACTATGGCCAAAAACCAAAGACATTAAACAGAAGCAATATTATAATAAATTCAATAGGGACTAAAAATGGTCCACATTAAAAAATCTTTAAGAAATAAATAAAATAAAAATTCCTATCTGAATCAAAGTACAAGTTTCATGAATTCAGACAAAAAAACCTTTGTTCACTCATATATACCTAATTACTCTCAACTCTAGAGGTTATGCTATAAGATAAATAATAAAGAAAGCTGTAAAGTTACAGATAGAATTCACTCAATTTGTATAAGTTGATTAAAATGTATTTATGTACCTTAGCAATGTTTTGAGTTGCATGACTGTATTTGTTGAAAATATTAAATATTTTCTCAGTTGATATCTATTCTTGTACACTTTAGAGTTTCATAAGACTTATTTACATCTCTGGACTTTTTCCTTAATAATTAAGATATAGACACCCATGTCACATAGTATTCCCTTCTGAGCTTTGTAAGCATTATTCAATTTTCAGAAAGCCAATGTTGTTAAGTAACACTCATGCCAGGCTGATTTTTTTCCTACATATTTTACTAGCATTATTGTTGGATTTCTTCTCTAACCTTGAATTTGAGTATGAGTCTTGCTATTGATTGTTATTTATCAATTTTCCTTGTGAAAAATGACCTATCTTTATTTTTTTATGAGCCCTTGAACAAAAATGATCCTTGAACAAAAATGAGTCCTTCTTTTATACCTACATTACACTGTCTTAAACAAATTCTCTATGACATCATTTCATCTCTTCAGTGATGATATAATAAATTAAAAAGAAGTGAGAATGTAGGAGTTCACAACTGAGGAGAGAGAGAGATATGGAGATTTTATGATGTTGGTAAAATTCTATTTTTGTGTGTGTTTTTGGTGCATAATGAATATTATTATTTTTGAAATACACATCATGCATACATTCTCATCTATTACATGTTCACAATAAACACAAATATAAAAAAGAGATATGTAGGTACGCTCCAGCATGTTTCCAGGAAAAATTTAAACTTTGAGCTATTTCTTCTTTCTTTATATATTTGGGAGTTAAAAGAATATAATTTCTAGGCTACCAGCTCTGACCTTTGCTGTGTGACTAAGACAAATCACTGTTATCTCCAAGTTTCATGTTCTTTCTATAACTGAAAGATTAATGTGTGTGATCTTAAAAAAATCCCTTATAGCTGTTGCGTCCTTGACTTTAGATGTAAGCAGCTGACAGCCAGTGCTGCTGTCTCATAACCAGCATGCAGCATTTCTCACTGACTATATCAGTGACGAAGTAGTTATTATTCTTTAATAAAAATTACAGGGATAGTGGGAATTACAGACAAAGATTATAAAGTCTCTTGGTTTTCTGCAAAAAGATTACTTTAGTATGACATGTTATTGAATGGAAGAAAGTAAGAAGTGGAAAGAAGTATTCAAAGATATCCTTGGGTATGAAAATAATGGCCATATACAATTATTCTGTACAAATGGATTTAAGTAGCATCAATGGATAAACTTTTCATCTTTAAACTGTAATTTATTTTAAAAGGCAATGCAAAGAATGCTCAAACTACCACACAATTGCACTCATCTCACATGCTAGTAAAGTAATGCTCAAAATTCTCCAAGCCAGGCTTCAGCAATATGTGAACTGTGAATTTCCAGATGTTCAAGCTGGTTTTAGAAAAGGCAGAGGAACCACACATCAATTGCCAACATCCGCTGGATCATCAAAAAAGCAAGAGAGTCCCAGAAAAACATGTAGCTCTGCTTTATTGACTATGCCAAAGCCTTTGACTGTGCCAAAGCCTTTGACCGTGCCAAAGCCTTTGATTGTGTGGATCACAATAAACTGTGGAAAAATCTGAAAAAGATGGGAATACCAGACCACCTGACCTTCCTCTTGAGACACCTATATGCAGGTCAAGAGGCAAGAGTTAGAACGGGACATGGAACAACAGACTGGTTCCAAATAGGAAAAGGAGTATGTCAAGGCTGTATATTGTCACCCTGCTTATTTAACTTCTATGCAGAGTACATCATGAGAAATGCTGGGCTGGAAAAATCACAAGCTGGAATCAAGATTTCTGGGAGAAATCTCAATAACCTCAGATATGCAGATGACACCATCCTTATGGCAGAAAGTGAAGAGGAACTAAAAAGCCTCTTGATGAAAGTGAAAGAGGAGAGTGAAAAAGTTGCCTTAAAGCTCAACATTCAGAAAACAAAGATTATGGCATCTGGTCCCATCACTTCATGGGAAATAGATGGGGAAACAGTGGAAACAGTGTCAGACATTTTTGGGGGGGGGGAGCTTCAAAATCACTGCAGATGGTGATTGCAGCCATGAAATTAAAAGATGCTTACTCCTTGGAAGACAAGTTATGACTAACCTAGATAGCATATTCAAAAGCAGAGACATTACTTTGCCAACAAATGTCCATCTAGTCAAGGCTATGGTTTTTCCTGTGGTCATGTATGGATGTGAGAGTTGGACTGTGAAGAGGGCTGAGCGCTGAAGAATTGATGCTTTTGAAGTNGGAGAGTGGAAAAGTTGGCTTAAAGCTCAACATTCAGAAAACAAAGATCATGGCATCTGGTCCCATCACTTCATGGGAAATAGATGGGGAAACAGTGGAAACAGTGTCAGACTTTATTTTTTGGGGCTCCAAAATCACTGCAGATGGTGATTGTAGCTATGAAATTAAAAGACGCTTACTTCTTGGAAGAAAAGTTATGACCAACATAGATGGCATATTCAAAAGCAGAGATATTACTTTGCCGACTAAGGTCCATCTAGTCAAGGCTATGGTTTTTCCATTAGTCATGTATGGATGTGAGAGTTGGACTGTGAAGAAGGCTGAGCACTGAAGAATTGATGCTTTTGAACTGTGGTGTTGGAGAAGACTCTTGAGAGTCCCTTGGACTGCAAGGAGATCCAACCAGTCCATTCTGAAGGAGATCAACCCTGGGTGTTCTTTGGAAGGAATGATGCTAAAACTGAAGCTCCAGTACTTTGGCCACCTTATGCGAAGAGTTGACTCATTGGAAAAGACCCTGATGCTGGGAGGGATTGGGGGCAGGAGGAGAAGGGGATGACCGAGGATGAGATGGCTGGATGGCATCACGGACTTGATGGACGTGAGTCTGAGTGAACTCCGGGAGTTGATGATGCACAGGGTGGCCTGGCATGCCGTGATTCATGAGGTCACAAAGAGTCGGATGAGCGACTGAACTGAATAATAAAGATTGGTTCAGACTTTGAGAAAGCATTTTGGCAATTTGTACCAAAAGTCTTAAAGTTGTTCAAATTACCTATCCTAAGAAAATTTATGTATAAACACATTAATTACATTGATTGTTTTTTTTTTAAGTAAAAAAGTAAAAGCCATAATAATTCATTAATGCTGACATACTATTGGGTTTTAAAATGGAGGATTTTTAAATGGAGGATATTGTGATGTCAATTTAATTTTTAAGGTAGGTATTTAAATTAGCATATATATTTGTAAATCATTGAACACACATACTTTAGAAAATGTCAGAAATAAATCAGAATCGTGTAATCTCTGCATAAGAGGATTAAAGGTGATTTTAGTTTTCTTCTTTACATTTCTCTGAGTTTCCAAGTTTCTATAAAAAACAGGATTTCTTTCTGTAATTAAATAAATATAACATTTAAACTTTAAAATACATCCAGTCTTATGAATTTTTTATTATTCCCCTGTTACAAAGTTGTCAACACAATTTTTTCATATTAATTTGGCAATTACCTTTCCTTCATGAAATAAATGGGACATGTGGCTAACTCTAGTGTGATAGTCATTACCATGCAACAACCAAGCATGAACTTACAAATGGAAAAGCAGACACCAGAGGGGCCCTGAATTTGTGGGGTAAGTCTCCAAGGCGTTAATTAGTAATGAATATTAAGGCAACATACTGCAGAAATAAAAATTTTATTTTTGGTAATGAATGAGAATTAGTAAAAGGAGAGCAAACTCTTAAACACTATAGTTTTATTATATTTCTCATCTTCAATTTCCCTTATAAACCTCATTCTTAAGTTTCTCCAATTCTAAACGAGCATGGTAAAAACTTAAAGATTTTTTTCGAATACTCAGAAAGCTGTTACTAGTTTAGAACTCACTCCTGATAAGCAATTCAGGTATTCCATTATGAATCAAGGCTTAGAGGACTTCTCTTCTGTCCAGTGGGGTTAGGACTCAGCAATTTCACTACAGAAAGCCTAGGGTCCATCCCTGTTCAGGGATCTAAGATCCCACAAAACATGAGGCATAGCCAAAAAAAAAAAACAAGTGGGGGAAACATTCCCTCCAACCCCCCCCCAAAAAGAACCAAAGCTTAGTGGCCAGCATCAAAGTAACTGTTTTTCAAGCATCTACAGACCTAGGACACATGGAAAAGCCTTTTGTGCCTCATTACTCCAATCAGCATGGCAAAAAGATAACACTTAGATGAGGTTAAGGGATAGAACTGCTGTAACAACTTCTGAGAAGATGTGAGATATCTAGCATGACATTAATGGAGTCATATTTGAAGATGGAAGAGGTGAACACAAAGTCTGATGGACAGCTTCTGCAAAATTTATGCTCCAAATTTGCAAACTCATTGGTCTCTGGATTATCTAATGACAAAGCCAAACCAGGTTATCCTGCAAAGTGTAATCTGAGTACACCCAGAATTAGCATTAACCATTAAACAAAAACTCTAGGACTGTTGACTTTTCTCCACTTTACTAGCACCTCCATCTGAGACAGTACAGAGCAGACACTGATGGGGAAGCAGTGGGACATAGCCAGATACTGATTCAAGGTTCAGGTTGAGCAACATTATGCATGCAAATGGTAATCTGGATATAATCTTAGCTTGGGATGTTTCAAATAGAAATTATCAGTAAAAAAGAGAAAGAAAAGTAAAGTTTTGCTTGAAGAATCTTTCATGACATCTCCTGAACAACACAGTCCTATCATTTAGAAGAGAACTGCTCTGTTTTTGTGTCCTTAAGTGCATTTGAAGACATCCAAAGAGATACATTAAAAGCCAAGTTTTAAAACTTAGGCTGTAAATATGTATGATAGCCATTTTTCTCAAGAAGCTCAGTGACAGTAAATAAGCTGGGCGTTGCCAAGGAGCAACTGGCCTCAAATTTCCTGTGCAGGTTCCTAAATATCATTATCAGTGGACCACACCAAAAATCACAAGGCAATTTCAAAACACAGCTTCCTGAAGCAGCCTATTTGCTTCTTTTCATATTCAAGAGACATAGAAAGGCATAGACATAAGATTCATAAACACCTGTGTAAGTTTCACAAGAGCATTCCACATGAAACAAATTTGGCTCTTCACATCAGATCAAGTGATGGGTTTTCCAATCTGGCCACAATTACAAATGGAGTAAAACAGAACTACGTCACTGGCCCAGTCAATGATTATTTCTATAAAGTTGTGATTAACTGCACCAGCAGTGATCATATACTCATGCTGGAATATAAGTTTCAATGTGCAGAAAACCCTTCCACACATGTGCCTCATCAAAAGTGAGGAAGAAAATCAACAACCGAAAATGATCAAAGAAAAAGAAACCAACATACATTATTTTTTTTAATTTAACAGTCGGTGGCATATTTATTTGGTCAAATGCATTAAGACAATCATCTTAATATTCCTTCTGTATCCTACAGTTTCTGTCACACACAAAAACAGATGTAGATAGATAGATATAGGTATAAACAGACTGCTGTAAAATGCATAAATGAATGTTTGTATAAGTTCATCTGACTGACTAGCATATTAACAACTGTAATGCTAAGAAAAATCAAACAAATAATTAGAAGGAAATGTAGCAATCATTTTGCTTAATCTCTTCATTTCAAAAATGTAACATGGAGAATCTAAAATTACTTACAAGCTTGCATTGCAAAGCCTTGCCTCAACTTCTCACTGGAAATTTAGAATTACACGCGGTTAATGAATCATGCTCCTTCATAGATCCCTGTGAAATGATGCACTGGTTTTTAAAATCAAGATGCCAGCATGGGGGGCTGTCAGATCATGACCTTGATGTAACATCAAATGCTAAAATAAATTAAAGTTCTATGAAAGAGGGTTGAGTCTCACTGCATAGCCGGCCAGCTTGCCCTACTAATGCTCACCTCTGTAACCTGAAAGCCTCTGACCATTAAAGAGACATTAAAGCATGAAATGCTTATTGATAATTAGTTATGGGAATGTAATCCCTCTAGAAGCACAAAGCAATGCTCCTCCAAGCATTTAACATAAGCCAGTCATGTGCACAGAGGGACCTTAGCAACATATTCAAGCAGTTAAACTAAGATTTTGCAAACAGAATACTTCAGGAATTTATGTGAAAGGCTTGCAACACACCTTCAAATAACGTAAGCATCATGCAGAAGGTTACAGAAAGCAAAGGGTTAGAATAAAGAGATTACATATTACTGTGTAAGTAAAACAGTGGCACAGTAGTAACGAATCCTCCTGCCAAGGCAAGAAATGCAAGTTCGAATTCTGGGTTGAGAAGATCCCCTGGAGAAGGAAGTGGCAACCCACTCCAGTATTCTTGCTGCAAAATTCTATGGGCAGAGGAGACTGGTGGGCTACAATCCATGGGATTGCAAAGAGTTAGACACAACTAAGTGACTGAACACACACACGCACACACACACACTCTAAGTAAAATACCATCGAAAGCCTAAGATGCACACTTACAGAAGAACTTTGCAGAAAACAGTTACAAGAGTTCACAGAGGCTCACTGGATGAACAATTACTCTTAACACCCATTGCTACCGCTAAGTCGCTTCAGTCGTGTCCGACTCTGTGCGACCCCATAGACGGTAGCCCACCAGACACCCCCGTCCCTGGGATTCTCCAGGCAAGAACACTGGAGTGGGTTGCCATTTCCTTCTCCAATGCATGAAAGTAACACCCATTACCAAGGTCAAAATAAACTACACAAATAAAGAAAAAGCATTTATTTATTTTCTTACTCAATAGTTGATTTTTTAATACCAGCTTTACCCTAACTGAACATTTCTCTAATGATATACCCCTAGAGATATTATATGCAAACACTTTGTACTATAAATCACATACATTTTATTTCTTTGTAAGGATCAAATAGCGGCTGCAATTATGTAAGAAAAAATGTTTCCTTAGACTACAGTAAACAGAACTGTTTTAGCTCTCTGATAAGAAAAAGAAATTCATAACAGTACTACTAGGAAGTCTTCAAAAAGTAAGTTGGTGTTAGGGTAGATTCATCCCCTTTGTTGACATACTTTTGGTTTATTCTTGCATGGCATATTTACCTAACCCTACATGGCCATTGCAGTGTTTTCTCTGAAGGAGTTCTGACCCCTTTCCTGAAGGCAAAGGAGTGAGGTTAGCAAAAACTTCCCAACTATATCCCAAGGCTCAGGCTAAATCAACAAAGTTAAGCATTGGGGAAAAAGAAATCTGCTGTTCCTTTCAAAAGTAAGACCAGAAATCAGAGACCATTTAGGATGGATTGTAGAGAGCTCAGTAGGATCACTACCAAAATTTCAGGTTTGGAAAATGAGGGATCATGAGTATCTTTAAAATTAGCAGGTGTTACCTAAAAAATACACAACCAAACAATACCCTCAAAGGTCATTATGTGCTATGTAAATATGCTTTGAGATAGTTTGTGAGACTTCTGGAATGGTGAGCAATTGCAATTAGTCAATTAGTTATTACAGTTAATTTGCTGATGTCAACAAAGCATTTAATTAATTATTTATAAATTATATTTTCTTTCAGTAGCTAATCTCATAAGTTTCAACCACTCTACTGATAATTATGGAAGCACATTTTGACACACACAAAAAAGTGGTATCCCCTGGTATATAGGAGCACTTAAAAAGTAAGAAATCAATGCCAATAATGTTCTTTTCCCATTATCTGTGATTATAAATACATGTTAGACAATTGAGTAGGAAAAAAGGTAAATTACCAAGTGGAACAAATTTACAATTAACTGCACTCGCAAGACAATTTGAAGAAGCCAACTTGAGATGATAGAGAATCAATAAACAAACTACATTTTAAAATTCAACAGAGCAAACACGCTATCAAGAAAGATATTTTTCACAACAAAAAAAAAAGGTGTTCAAAATCCTTGACTCTATACCAACTGTTACTAAAACATACTAACATCCTAGTGAGTTAAAACAGAGTGGCTTTCCTTCTGAGATGCACTTTATATAGGCAGGCTTGATCTGCACAGAAACATGAGTTTAAGAACAGTTATTAACCAATGTTTTCATGTAATCAAACTACTGTCCTACCATAATTCCCCAAATAGGACTGTATAAATAAAATCAAACAAGTTTGAAAACTCAAAGGTTTTTGTATTTTAAATATTTTAAACTACAGCCCTGGGCACCTAACTTTTCAACTCCTAATCTGTGAAAAGCAGTTCTATTGCCCAGAAAGCTCTCCATTTCTTCCCCAACACAACCCCCACCATACACATATCAGCACACAACCTCAGTTCCTTCCTTAATTTTATTTTATTTATTTATTTTTCCTTCCTTAATTTTAAAGTCATCTTAAGTCCCAGTTAAAATGTCATTTCTCCAGAGGAACTTGACTGCACTCAAATTAGATTATGGCTACCTCTTACACTTACTTATAGCTTCCTCCTTTTGCTCAATTACAGACTTACATAATGCACACTTGTTTAAGGTCGATTTTCTGCTACTAGGCTACAAGCTCAAAGAAGGGAGGTCTTCCCTGTTATCCACCCCATCTTTGAACTCAGCCCAGTATGTGGTATATAGTGTACACTTCTCAAATATTTACTAAATATATATTAAAGAAAGAGTAGATCTTGAAATTGGATACTGTGTCTTTCCAGGATAATTTTTTTGTAATTAGAAACTACAAATTGAGCAGCAAAGTATAGCTTCAAATTATATTTTTAAATATTGGTCATCCTAAAGGATATCAAAATCATAAAGGAAATTTAGTATCGAGTGGTTTCTCTGTTGTGTTATTATAAGAAACATCTTTCCCAAAGAATTCACCAAGAGGGTGTGTTTACAGAAACACACACACACACACACACACACCCTTAAAGAACTACTATTATCATTAATCATCAAGTAGCAGAAATGCATAAATAAAAGGCAACAGTCACGCAAAACGTCACTAAGCTAAAATTGTCCATTATTCTATCCTCTGTGACTATTATATAAATAAATGGAACACACAATATATAGTGTACGTGGCTCAAGTATGACAATATTAACAGCCACTAAGTCCATCACATACTTTCTTTATGAAGTAATTTCAAGGAAAACATCTATTCATTAAAATCAAAGCAGCAATAAAACAACTCACAGGCTGGACTTCAGAAACGTGCTTTAGTGGATCAGCTTACTGTGTCAAGTCAACTGTGAGTGTGAACTCTTTGTTTACACCCTGATACAAATGCTCTCCCCTCATCACCTGGTTGACTGATTTGGACCTGCTTGCTGACTGGTACTTCTTGCCATAAGGTCATCCTCCCCTGATGAGAAGTTTCTGTTTCGATCTCCTCTTTAAGACTACTCTGGAGAACACGTGGTTCCCTTCAGTTGGGGTTTCCTGATCCCTGGTGAGCTGCACCATGAGGAAACACTACAGAACCCTTCCTGCCACCTGGGTCCCCAGGAACCCTGAGTACCAGGTACAATCTGCCCATCCTGCTTATGGTGGAAAATCACAATTCTGGCATCACACATTTTGGGACTAGCTAACCAAATTACAGACCCTAACCATATGCCAAACATCTATGTGTGAACAGTAAGTCACAAACCACTAGATTTCTCTAAACTTCAAAAACATAAACCAGATACCCCCTTTCAATTTACAAACTGCTGTCCTGAAGTTATGCTGAACATCGGCTATCACCTGGAAATTTCAGTTATCTTACCAATCTGCAACTTTTCAGAAAACCCATGACTACGGCAAACTTGGACTCTAGCTTTCTTAAAGCCTGAAATGGCTTCAGAACACCAGCAAAATACATTTTTGCTCTGAGAAGCCAAGCATAAGCCTGAACTGTTACAGCTAATAGTTGAAGCACAGGCTGGATGAAGCACAAGCTGGAATCCAGATTGCAGGGAAAATACCAATAACCTCAGATATTCAGATGACACCACCCTTATGGTAGAAAACAATAAGGAACTAAAGAGTCTCTTAATGAAAGTGAAAGAGAAAAGTGAAACAGTTGGCTTAAAATTCAGCATTCAAAAAACTAAGATCATGGCATCCAGTCCCATCACTTCATGGCAAATAGACAGGAAAACAACAGAAAACAGTGAGAGACTCTATTTTGGGGGCTCCAAAATCTCTGCAGATAGTGACTGCAGCCATGAAATTAAAAGATGCTTGCTCTTTGGAAGAAAAGCTATGACCAACCTAGACAGAATATTAAAAAGCAGAGACATTTCGTTGCCAACAAAGGTCCTTCTAGTCAAAGTTATGGTTTTTCCAGTAGTCATGTATGGATGTGAGAGCTGGACCATAAAGAAAGCTGAGCGCTGAAGAATTGATGCTTTCGAACTGTGGTGTTGGAGCAGACTCTTGAGAGTCCCTTGAACTGCAAGGAGATCAAACCAGTCAATCCTCAAGGAAATCAGTCCGAATATTCACTGGAAGGACTAATGCTAAAGCTGAAGCTCCAACACCTTGGCCAGCTGATGCGAAGAACTGATTCATTGGAAAAGACCCTAATGCTGGGGAAGATTGAAGGCAGGAGGAGAAGGGGAGGACAAAGGATGAGATGGTCGGATGGTCCAACACCAACTCGATGGATATGAGCTTGAGCAAGCTCCGGAGTTGGTGATGGACAGGGAAGCTGGAGTGCTGCAGTCCATGGGGTCACAAAAAGTCAGACACGACTGAGTGACTGAACTGAACTGATCACAGTTACTGATGAGAAGATAAAAGTGTTAAATCACCAAGGTTAGTATTCCTTCTAGAAGCAGATCACTAAGACTAAGGAAAAGATAAGACTGAGGAAACTAAGAATAAAGGGACTGTGGGAAGACTGTTACTCAGTTTCCAAAGGTAAAATGTGTCTTTTGCTTTAGAGCAGTTAGCCTTTCCCTAGAAATGACGTTTTTGCTTCCAGAGCTGGGGGGAATTGTAGCTGTATTTGAGAGCTATGACGGAGTGGTACCTTTCCATAATGTAGTTTTCCTGGCAAGGGATCAATGTAGCATAGGCTAAATATATGAGATAGCTTTTGTGAAAATACACAAAGGATTTTTTTAAGAGAGACTTAAGTTGGAGAAAAATACACTCACATATGACAACTTCCTAAAAATGAAATATGGCAAAGAGATTAACTTTCACATAGATTTTTATAAAGGCATCTAAAACAAAAAATATATATATGGAGAACTTCAGATGATGAATGGCAACAAAATTGTTTATTTGATTTTGCTCTGTCTCAAAAAAAAAAATCCTAAATCAAGCCTTTGACAGAACTAAGTCAGTAGGCTTCTTTTACTGTCAATTTAACTACTAAAATAGAAACATGCAGTACTAAAGTTTGGGAGTTAAAGAAGGAAACAAAGGAATATGACCAGAGCTTGTAACTTCATCAATCAAATGGCCGAAAGGCTGAGGCAGGTTACTAACCTCGAGGATCTGACCTAGGTTTGGAGACTAATAACAGCAATTACAATACAAAAGTCCAGCTATTGCCCACAATTACTGCTTCTCAGGGGGTCTAAGTAATGAATTATTTATGAAACATATGCCCTATACCTTTTTAAGAAGAAACAGAAAAATCTATGCAAACCAAGCTAACAGACCTCTTTATGGTCATAAAGTTTGTCACCTGCTGTTACCAGCTGCCATAAAGAAAGTTTCTCTAATCTCCTCCACCCCTTCTAAATGGTGGGTGAGTTAACCAGGAACCATCCTTTATCCTCAGGAATGTAGGTGCTTAATAACATATTAAAGGGAGAGGTCAAAGTGAGTCCTGAGTTAACAACCCTTGCTACGTAGGACAGTTGGGGTGAAGGAGAGAAGCCAGGGGGAGGGATCATTCGACTAGGAGAAGTTGAATTCTTCCATCCTCTTTTCACTGCACTGCTTCTACCATCAGGAGGCAAGCAATGCCTGCAACTGTTTAGGAAAAGCTTTCAAACTTTTCATAAAATGACGCGGTTTTATGCTCTTTTCCTCCGGCAATTGTGGGTTTGTAAGAAAAAGCTCATTATTCTTTCAGTGACTCAATATAGTCTTGCTTATGTTTGTACATTCAATGAACCATAGGGTATTCGTGGTGAAAGCCCCTGAGTACATCTTTAACAGCTGATAAGTAATTGATTTATGCACAGCGGATCTTCTGCCCCTTTTCTTTCCTTTAAACATGGGAAGTTGAAAGAAGATAGGTGTTTGGTATCCAAAAGCTGAGGAAGGCAGGAGCCCATGAGCAGCACGCTGGGGGTTTCTGTTTTGTTTAACTATAAATGTAAGGTAGCATTTGGCAGGCTAGACTCAATCCTAGAGTGTGCCAAGAACTTTCCTATGGAAAAAAAGAACTAAATGCAAAAATAAAGATCCAAGCATGAAAGCTCCACGGTGCACACAAGCACTCCACATTTAAGACAGACCCAGCCGGAAAGAAAAAGGAAAAGTCTAGGATCAAATGGGCCATCATCCTTGGGAGGCTCCTCCCCCGACTCTCAGAACTGAAACTTCAGAAATGAGGCTAGAAAAGTCAGTGCTTGGCCACTGCAGGGAGAGAAACCTGAGGGGTACGGAAAATAGAACCCACGCCTGATGAAGTCAGACTCTGGCATGAAAACAGAGTGTTGTTACTGTTTTTTTTTTTTTTCCAAAATAACTTTCAATTAAATTACCAGCCAACCTGACTACAAAGGATCTCTTCTGATGTGAAATTGTAAAACTGACAGGCATCATGACAAGCCCTCCAGACCAAAGGAAAGATTGCTAACTCAATCTTTAGTTGAAAAAAAAAAAAAAACTTTAAGAGGCTATCAAATTAAATGCCTTAGAAATTATATTAAATCATCAGAATTGATAGAATATCTGCCATCCAAATGCACAGTAGAAAGAAGAAGACAAGGAAAGGAAGAAGAGGAAAAAAAAAAGTACATTCGTGAAGTCTGCTTTCTGCATACCTTTTCAAATTTTGTCAGCAATTCCCGTAAGCTGAAGTTCAGACCAATCATTGTCCAGTAGCCCTTGAAGCCTACATCTTTCCGGCAAACTTCCTTCAGACAACAGCATTTAACTTCTAAAAACCGTATCTTTTCTGGCTATACTTTAAAATCCTTTGTAAAATCCTTTACAAGCCTTGCCCTTGAGCTATGGTCCATGAGCAGCAGCAGCTTGCGTTGGGACATTTTATCCACTTCACTGAGGCTCCGGGACTTCATGGACTTCGGAGTTCATAAGCAAAAGACCTGTCGGTATGTTCTCTGCTAGCTGCGTTCCACGAGGCTGGCATGGTCTCCTTTTTCTCTGGGAAGCTTAGGAGTCCCTTCTGTTCACCTCACTAATGACCTGCAGCCCACAACTGTTCTCTCCTGGGCCCCAAGCTTAGAGTTTGGTCTCAATTACGCACAGCAAAAAAAGAAGTTATATCCTGGAAACTTGCATGACAGAAGGCCAAAAAAAGAAAGAAAGAAAAAAAAAGAATAAAAATAAAGAGCCAAGCATTACCAACTCCTCCATTCACATTGGTTTCAGGAAGAAAAAGGGGAAAAAAAAATCCTGGGTAAGGAGCCAGTTTTCAAAAAGCATGACTTATGTGGAGTTCGAACAGCGAGGAGGGCACTCCTGTCTGAAGAAACACCCAAACACAGGACAAGAGGCCACCGGCTTGCACTCTCACAGACACCGGCAGCCTGTGTTGCTATGGTAACCACCAAGCTAGTTTCAATCCATTTCCCTAAGTCAAGCTGTGCCTAAGGGATGCTGTGTCAGTGCAACAGAACTAAGTTATTTAAAAAGTGGTTCTATGCACCCAGAGAAAAGTTTAAGCAGCAGGTCTCATGGTCCCCCTTGCAGAGTGTGCAACAGGGCAGGCAGCCTCATCAGCTTTGGCAGCTCCCCGGGCTCATCTGACAGGAGTGTGGTAATCCACTTCTCTTTCAAGCAGTTGTTTATTATTTTAATCAGCATCCTCCCTTCCACCACCCCTCACACACAGTTTGAAGTGAAGCTCATTCCCACTTCCTGGAGGTCTCCTCGCCCTGATCTGCAGTACCAGAACCTCTCAAATTGTCTCAGTCCTGAATAATCACAGGACCCATATTCCAGTTCAGAGCCCACCCATGAAAACATGAGGGACTGGGAGCACAGCACCATACAAATCATCAAACAAAATAAGTGTGATCAACTGCATTATTTCTAAATAAGGTTTTAACAGCAAAATGGATAGGAAAGTCTTTTTAAAAGCAAAGTTTTGTTTTGTTTTGATTCTCATTGACTTTTCATGGAGGGAATCTACTTGTTTCTGAAATAAAACTTAAGTGAAATTACTCAAAATGTGAGCAATGTGCCCTCTATATTGATGTTAAATTATTCCTGACACTGAGAGAAACACTATCTTCTACAAAGTTTTAAGAGTTTAAATGCTTTCAAGGAAAAAGTTGAATCCAAATTCTTTGCACTGCTATTAGGGACATCATTCCAAGGCAAAAACGTGATTTTGTTTTTGCATTACATAGCTATTTAATATACCAATAAATATAACAGATACGATCATATGAAACATAGTTCTTTAATTATGTGCAGAATTTCATCATAAATATGTAATGCTCTTAAAAGTGACACTATCACAAATGGAATGAATTTAATCTTAATATAACTAAGCTTTTTTTTTTTGCATCAGTACGTAGAGCAAAGGAAAAATAACCCTCAAATTAGAATATGTATCTCCTAAAAAGCTATTTGAATTACTTAAGTAATTTGAATTACTTCAACATCAAAATTATTGACACTCATTTAACCATATGGAGAAAGAGATTCCAAACAAAAGGAAAAAACAAATGCTATAGGGGAACACTATACAATGTAGTTACTATTTTTTGGATTTGCAAACAATTTTTCTTTCTAAGTCATTCCCAAATTATTCATATCAGTATTGAAGTAGCATATGTTTTACATATGCAGATCTATACAAAATTTAACAGGCTTTAATAAATATTTTCATCATTTATTCATAAAAATCAACATGTCCCCAGAGGCAAGCTGGCTTTATGAGATCTCTAGTGGAATGTATTTTCAAAGTGCCCATTTCA
The DNA here is from genome assembly GCA_006408695.1 of Aepyceros melampus. Classification (NCBI taxonomy): domain Eukaryota; kingdom Metazoa; phylum Chordata; class Mammalia; order Artiodactyla; family Bovidae; genus Aepyceros; species Aepyceros melampus. The sequence goes on along the minus strand of SJXQ01010028.1, from coordinate 255,568 downwards.
GATTTATACACAGACAGTGCAATTTCAAACACAAGCGTAGTACACTGATTATCCAGAAATTTAGAAATAAAATTAGTCTGTGCAGTGTACATCCAGAAGAAAAAAGCACTGACACCAGCATGAAGACCAGTCATCAAAAACAGAGTGAAGAAACTTACACAGAAACTGACCAGGGCAACCCTGATCTGGGAGGGCTCAGGGGCCACACGCTGAGATCTCTCAGCAGCAACAGATAAACTTTTTACATAAATACAAGACAAAAGGAACCACCAGCATGGACACCACCTCCAGCACCACCACCACAAAAAAGCAAATAAATAAAGAGGAGAGAGAGAGAGAGAAAAGAACAATCTTTCTCAGCTGGGCAAACGTCCAACTACCACCCAGGGTGCTGGGTGACTGTGATCAGAGACGTGTGCAAACATGAACCGTGCCCCCCCAACTCCGTTCCATGCATATATCAGAAAGTGAATTAAATAAAAACTCTCTGTAACAGAGAGGAGGAACACAGTCTTTCCCTAAAGTAGAGCCTTACGTTTAAAGAGGTCTTATACCAAGACAAGAATGGTATGATACAATTAGAGCTCCGAATATCTGGTATCCTTAGGCAAGGCTAAACTTTACAAGGGAAAAGAAGCAGCACCCTGCGGGTTAGGGTACCTTCCCTGAAGAAAAGAGCAGGGGGAACTTTATCAGCATGTCTGAAGCTGGCACTTTAGTTCTAGAAGAGATAAAGACAGAACAAACCAGTCAATCCTAAAGGAAATCAGTCCTGAATATTTATTGGAAAGACTGATGCCGAAGCTCTAATACTTTGGCCACCTGACGCGAAGAGCTGACTCACTGGAAAAGACTCTGATGCTGGGAAAGCTTTGAAGGTAAAAGGAGAAGGGGGATGTAGAGGAAGAGATGGTTAGATAGCATCACGGATTTGATGGACATGAATTTCAGCAAACTCCAAACTCTGGGCGATGGTGAAGGATGGGGAAGCCTGGTGTGCTGCAGTTCATGGGGTCGCAAAGAGTCAGACACAATTTAGTGACCGAACAACAACAAGGGAAGAGAGGGAGAATTCCCACATGGAATTCAAGAGTGGGGTGTCCAGAAGTCAGAGGCTCTACCAACCACTCACCGCCCTGATGTTCCCTGCAAATGTTTAACACTCATTCTCAGAACTAACATCCTCCGCTTGGGCAGAAAAGGGAATACTTAAACAAAGCTCCCTACTCCAAGTTTCCATCCCTGGGTTTGGAAGATCCCCTGGAGGAGGGTATAGCAACCCACTCAGAATTCTTGCCTGGAGAGAAGCCTGACAGGACAGAGCAGCCTGACAGGCTACAGTCCGCAGGATCATAAGTGTGCGTCATGATGAAGCAACTTAATATGCATGCATGCACGCACTCAAAAGTATAAAATACCAAAAACTAAGATACTGATGAACCTAGCTATGATGACATCCTCTTTCAGAGAAAAATGGATCCACATGGATGACAGGCTACAGTCCGCAGGATCATAAGTGTGCGTCATGATGAAGCAACTTAATATGCATGCATGCACGCACTCAAAAGTATAAAATACCAAAAACTAAGATACTGATGAACCTAGCTATGATGACATCCTCTTTCAGAGAAAAATGGATCCACATGGAATCATTTAAAAGAAAAAAATTTTTTATTCTCACCTAATTTTAACAAGACTGTACCTATATCTTCACTAAAACACTGTAAAGTAACTAAAAGTGTTAGTTTTTAATTGAGGCAGAAGTGACATTAACAATTTTATTTTTAAAGGGTTAAAGACAAATTATTTTATGTAAAGTCCAAAGATACTCCATAAATTTCAAATAGCTAACTATTTAGTATATTATTCAAAAGGACTGTGCCCTATGTAACTGAGTGACACATTAGAAGTAAAATCTGTAAAATGTGAATGTGAATTGTTTTTATAACTGTGAGCTGAGTGAACTCCGGGAGTTGGTGATGGACAGGGAGGCCTGGCGTACTGCGATTCATGGGGTCGCAGAGTCGGACACGACTGCGCGACTGAAATGAATTGAACTGAACTGAGCATGTTTTACTATGTGTTTGTGTTTGGCATCTATAAATAAGAATATTTTCTCAGTTTAAACTCTGTACACAAAATAACCTCTTAGTAATATTCTTTACATCTCCATAGTCCTTTCTGTTTTTAACCAAGCATGTCTTTGATAAATTATCTTCTGTAATCCTGTAATTATTAAACAAAAAAACAGGCCCCCAGTGAAAGCAATACATCACCACAGAAATTTAGTAAACTGGATGGTGAAATCTGAAGCAACTGACATTTTGCCAATCTAAACTAATGTGCAAAGAAATTGTGCACTAAATCTTCAAGTGGAATAAACATAATTCTACCAATCTGTTTGTAACAGATCAAAAAACACTGACTATTCTAAGATTCTCCAGTTAAATAAATCATGTCTCAAATGTAGACAACATAGTCCCATGAGAAAGTGAAGGTTACAGAACCAGAAGAAGAACAGGAAAAGTCAATAATGGAATCAATAAAATCTAAACCTACATTACTTAATAAAAATGACATTCCACTGCCAAAATGAAGAGAGCTACATGTGTATATGGCTTTGGCAAAAATGTTCAAAGGATAAACTAATTTTAAATTTTTTTACACTTCAAAACAGTATTTTATTTAGTTTGTTAAAAGATGACTTACTTTTTAGCAATTTCATCAAAGCAAGAAAACATTCTTTTTAGGGTTCAGTCAAATATAAGCAAAAAGAGAAGTCTAAATGCTTTGCTGAAAAACAATTTATGCCATACCCAAATAGTGGAGTTTAAAGTTCCCTTCCCACTAAACATAAACTTCACATTTATAAACACTGTAAAGACAAAAGTATGTTTCCTATGCAAAACCTAACAGGTTTCTCTTTACATTGATCAAGATAACAAAAAGAAAAGAAAGCCTTCTTGGGAGTTTCTAAAGCAAAGCATATGGAGGTCAATAGGTGATTACCAATAAATCGGTACATCATGGCTTTATTCAAAATGAAGAGCTTCAGGCGTGGGTAGAAAAATTTACTTATTACAAAGCCATTCAGACTTAAGATCCCGATTCTAATGGCTTTGAAAGGACTATACACAATTGTCTTTTCTCATAACCTTTCTAACTTGGGGTTTATGTCAAAAATAAAATAGCTTCTAGACCCTAATCATGATCTGAGATTTCCATTCATTGTCTACTGCCTCTGTAGTTCTCTTAAGAGAAGACTACTCAATACATTACTGCCTTCTAGTTAACAGCAGCCAGCAACCCAGTCTGTCAGCTGGTAGCTATTTAAAATAATATACAGCCCTAAAGGGCAGAAGGTTCACTCGAAAATGGAGGCCTGAGCCCCCTGATGAAAGGCGGAACTCTCCTTTTATCCCAGGAAGTTTAGGCAATATGCTTGGTGCACAAAGAGTTATTCTGCACATTCATCTCTTCAATAATGTCTATTTTGATAGTTATGCAGGTAGTAATTGGGAAATAAACATTATAATTGTAAAATAAAAGATTAAATATAAGATTTCCATAACCTACAGGCAGAAGACTCTCCTGACATGTTTAAAGGTACAAAGAGCTTTTGCTTCTTGTGGGAAGCAGATGGGTGCGGTGGGGTCTGAGGAAGAAAAATGCCTGCTGATTTGCTTCTGAGTTAGTCAACCAGGTGCAGGGGTCAGCCTTCAGCAACCTTCTCAATATTTAATGATTCAAAGAGTACTTTATTAGGTGACTAAAATAATGCCAAGATAGGTTAATGCTTCAAAACCATATCCTTCCTAAAAACTATGCAGCATCAGACAAGAGTGAAACCATCCCAGATGGCTGAACCTCACAATTCCAGATGTGTAATGATAGCGGAATAAGCAACTAAATTGCAAGGGCTTTGAAGAAGGTCCTTAAAGATTTTTAAAGGGTTTTTCCAACTTTCCGCAGCTCTTCAGATTGAGATATTTAAAGCCAAAATTAAAATACAAATTTTAATAATAAGGATGAATGTGTCCAGATAAATCAAAATCGAAGGTGCTGTTTTCACTCCCGAGTAGAAACTGAGCATATAAACTGGTACTCCTCCCAGGAGGGCAGTGTTCCTACAATCTCAGTATGGATTTAAGGAACTGGACATTCAGTGAACCACGAAGAAGTTCGGACTAACCTAGTGAGATCAGAGAGGCTTCTTTGTACAATAAAAGAGGTGGGGCTTTTGTGAGGCTTGTAGGCCAATCTGTTCAAAGCTGAGTTACTGCTTCAGCTCTGATCCATGCTCCTGCCATCTTCCTGTTTAGCATCTCACCTGCAATTCTCTGCAAAATCATGCCCCAAGCCTACTTTGACTCCCTAAGCATAATTCACCCTCACTAGTCTCAACAATAACTAATCAATACACGTACCACACAAACCTCTTATACTTACAAATATGGCTTCCTACAAAGAGTATAGTCATCCTTTTTTCTCCCTGAGGATATTTAATTTTATTTACTATCTGTATCTTTATCTCCATTCCCTAGTCTGTTTACACAAGCACCAAGTTCTACATTATGTCTTTATTTCCTCCCCAAAAAGTTTCAATAAAGTACTCTATAGACAGTGACCCAGACAATGCATTATCCAGCTCATAATAAAACTTGATTATGGAATGAGGAATTCCTATGTTTGATAGCATTAAGTTAAGCCATTACATTTCCTTAAGATTATTAAAAGCAGCAGAGTTGACTTTTAAAAATCCGCCTAACTTGGGGCTGGGGATCATTTAGCAAAATTCGTCAAACATTAGAATGCATATAAACTTTGAGTCAGAAATGCTATCCCTAGGAATTTAATTTTCAAACATACGAACAGACGTATGTACAAGGATGCACAGCAAGTCATGTGTGACAGAGCAAAAAGCTGAAAACAATCTAAATGTCTGTCAATAGATAATTATGTAAATAAATTATGGTGGACTCCTATAATGGAATGCTGTACAGTTTTGGAAATGACGGAGATGACTGCTATGTGCAGATAAGAAATAATCTCTAATTACATACATGTGTATGGGATATATATGTATACACTCAAACAGCAGAGATAATTGATATAGTTACATAAAGGAACAATATATGAAATACAGACAATATTTCTGGAAAGAGATAAGACAGATACCTCTAAGAGGGGGCTGGAGATGTGAGTGCCTACAATGAGACACTTTATTTTGTCTTTTATTCTGCGTGAAAATTTTACTACAGAGCCATGTTACCTTTTCCACACAAAATTAACTCAAGAAATAGATGGAAAATTCCCAAGTAAAACAAAATTATCTTTCAAGGTAGATACCTATTTAAAAATGGTAGCCTCATTAGACGTGAAAGTAAATGCCCCTGCGGACAATCATTTTTGTCTCTGCAGGTTTCAGAAACTTTGAGGTGCCAGATGGTCTGACATTCTAGCAAATCAAACCTCAATAGAAACAAGGCTTCCACAGCAGTGGGTTGGTCAATGGTAAACTTTTCTAAAAGAGATGGAGACAAAGCCTTTTTGTTCTCGTAAGTTACTCTATAACTATAACTCCAGCTTATTTAAGTAATAACTTTGTGTCTAAATAGGCATTGTACAATTCAAACTATTCTTTTTCTAAGGAAACCAGTACTCCTATTGTCATCTAATACTGTGATAGTCTACCCTATAAAAATTAGGAATGCTTATAAAACCCATTGATATACACCCCAAAAAAGAATATCTAGCCTGAGTTGCTCAAGGCAATTGAAGTATGGCTTCACCTTTCAAACTGGGCCTCATGATCTGACCTGGTGGGTGGGCAGAGAGAGTTGAGGACCAGAGTCCACTAATGGCTTAAGAGATGCTGCAAATACAAACAGCGATTTCTTTCATGGATCTAAGTTAAGGTAGTGAGAGAGAAAAGACCATGGACTCTGCTTTGTTTGCCATGTCTGGAGTGGGCGTCTTTAACAAAATACTGCAGGAAATGTACAACTACAGCTTAAGCAACCATGGGACACCGTGATCTGGCAATTTCTTGTTTCAGGCTATATCAAAGAGTAGAAGGAGGTCTATAATGTCTATGCTGTTGCTTAGTCGCTGACTTGTATTCAACGCTTCTGCGACCCCCATGGACTATAGCCCACCAAGCTCCTCTGTCTGTGGGATTGTCCAGGCAAGAAGACTGGAGTGGGTTGCCATTTCATTCTCTGGTTATCTTCCCGACACAGGGATTGAACCCACATCTCCTGCATTGGCAGGAGGATTTTTTTTTTTTAACCACTGAACCACTAGCCCTACGTTAAATATTGTCAAGCCAAGGCTTCAGAGAACTATTTCAATGCAAAATTTGATCTGGCAGGTGTTTTAACTTTAAAATAAAATTGTGAGATGATTGAAGTAAAAGAGCCTTTGAGAGCACAACACCAAATCTAGTATTTAGGCTTATAAAAGGAATACTGGCATTAAAATTCTAACTTTGGGAGGCTAACCAAGTACCCAAGCAATGTTGCTACTACACAAAACCTTTTTGGAATATTGTTTCAGAGACCATTTTATAATTAACCAGAGAGCCAAATAATAAAAACTATCTGCATATTGCCACTTTTACCAGTTTTTGATACTATCATATCAGCCCTCCTATGTTTATTTAATAATTCTTCACATCCCAACCCCCAAATATCTAAACTGTAATACAGCATTGTCCAGTAGAACTTTCTGCAATGGTGGAAATATTCTCTATTTTTGATGTACCTAAGAGCAGAACGGCTCTTACGTGGCTGATGTGACTGAGGAACTACATTTTGACTTTGTTTAATTTTAGTTAATTTTAATTTAAATGTAATAGTCACATGTGACTGGTGACCTTGCCATACAATTCCAGGTGTGATGATCACACAATATTTTCAAGGACGTTTCTCTAACTTTCTGCAATACATACTCCACTTTTTCTCTAGTGACAGGATCTTTTCCTCTCAAATAATAGCCTCCCTTTTTTCTATCTGTTCACGTTTTACCCAGCCATTAAGTTCCATTTCAGTTTCCACCCTCTACTCCAAGCCCTGTATTACACAGCTTTAACTCGACAGTTTTCTTTCCTCATTGGCTATCTCCAGTACGCTATACTATCACCCTGTACTTTACCTACAGGTATTAACAGCATGTTTTGTTGAGAGGTTGTTTTGTGAATTTGTTTTAACTTTCCTTTCACCTCATTAGAGATCAGGCTCTTTGAAGAAAAAAGAGGGAGAAAAAGTTAATTTGTGCCTCAAATGCCCTGTAGACTGCTTAACATACAGCCACTGTCCAATAAATAGTTTTTAATTGACAAGAGTAAAACAATCAGAATTTACTACAATGATACACCCTTAATGTGATTTTACAATTGAAGAGAAAGCCATGATCTTATTAGACTCTTACATAATTAAAAAGTTACTGAAGTAGTTCATCTCACAACTTTAAAGTAAAAAATTCTAGGGGTTATTATAATTCATCTTTTCATTTCCTGAAAGGATCCCAAGTTACTCTAAAATTTTGCATTTATCTTACTCTTAAATTTCCCCAAAGAAAGATAGGTGCTAGTCCTTCTGTAAATCACTCAAGCTTAACTCAAGACAGAAAAAGTTAATTTGACTATATTTTTAAGAGTCATACTTTAAATTTTAAAAGAAAGTGCTGCCCTCTTGTGAAATGAGGTAGAAGATTTGTCATTTTACTGACAGTTGAGTAAATACTTCAGCAGGATTGAAAGTTAAAATTTAACATTGAAACAAAATGGAGTTTCTTTTCAGATTGTGTTTCCCCTGAGGTCTCTTTCTCCTGCTCTTGGTGAATTTTCCAAATAAAAGAAGGATGGATCATCATGGTAAACGTGCACTTATACTATAAACTGAAAAACAATGAAGAAGCGACTGGTATAGTTTCACAATAATAAGGATAAAAGACTGTAACTTTTAATTTATATTACTGAGGGGAGAAAGGGAGCAACAGCCAGTGGAGGAATAGATGAGTCCATGACAACATGGCGAGTCTGAAGTCAACTCACTGTCTGACACTGGGCAAGAGCTGTCTTTGAGTCTGAGGGAAGAAAGGAACAGGCTGAGCTGACTCCATCTTGCAAAAAGAAGGAAACTCCATCTTGCACTTTCAGTGAGCTTTGGACTGTGCCTGGTAGCCAGGGGGTAACATATCTATAGCCGAACTGGCTTCCCGGATTGATAAACACCGGATTCCATGTCAAGATTTCCTGTCGCCAAAATGAATGTAATAATCCCCTATGCAGTCAATCACCTTTGTAATCTTTATGGCACCCATCGGTGTAGGCTACAACGTATAACCAGCTGACCCTTCTGATTATGAATCATGGCTGTAACCTGATTGTATCTCCCTTTAACACTTTCCAGGCTAGGTTTAAGGAATTTGGGGATGTGGGCTCGAGCAGTACACAACTATATAAGGTGTTCACAAAAGTTGGTCAGGGTCCTTGGCTAAGGAGACGCTGCCGTGGGCCCGCTGGTGTAATAAACTGCACTCCACTATCTGCATTGTCCTTCTGAGTGAGTTTGTTTCCCGGAACGCATGGCTATAGCAAGTCCACTTAGTCTTACACATGAGGTGAATAGTACTCTAATATGCCCCAGTTGCACAGATTTGTGTTGAGATTAAGTGAAACAGCAGAAGTAAAATAAAGTCTAACACTTGTCCAATATATGTTGTCCTTTATTTATGCATCCATATGTGGTACTAGGTACAAGGTACCAGGTACAGTTACTAGGGACCATTTTAAAAAGCCATGAAAGTATTATTTTGAAGGAGCTCACACTCAAAGCTATTCATGAAAATACATGAAAAACCTTTCCACAATTTCACAAACAACAAATGTGAGCAGATTCACAATTCACAGAAATGACCACTATAAATATCATGGGCTTTAAGGATTCGATTGCTGCTGCTACTGCTAAGTCGCTTCAGTCATGTCCGACTTTGTGTGACCCCATAGACGGCAGCCCACCAGGCTACCCCATCCCTGGGATTCTCTAGGCAAGAATACTGGAGTGGGTTGCCATTTCCTTCTCCAATGCATGAAAGTGAAAAGTCAAAGTGAAGTCGCTCAGTTGTGTCTGACTCTTAGTGACCCCAAGGACTGCAGCCTACCAGGCTCCTCTATCCATGGGATTTTCCAGGCAAGAGTACTGGAGTAGAGTGCCATTGCCTTCCCCAAGGATTTGAATAAATTGATCAATTTACTAAAAGCACACTAGAATGACAAATTTGGAGTATTTTGATCTAAGGGTACTAAGAACTAGAATAGGAGGGTAAAATTTATTTAGCATCACCTAATTTAGTATTATCTAATAGTTTCCTCTATTTCCACAGAGTGTGTTCCTTTTTAATATTTCAAGATTCTAAGTTTTTTTTTTCTTTTTAAAAACATTTTATTGTAGTATAACACAGAGGATGCTTCCTTGAGTGGAATTTCACTTCATCTCCAACCCTCTCCTCTGGGAGTGGGATGAAAGGATGAGAGGTTAGCAGGACAAAATAGTATATGGCAAAAGAAGACGAAGTCATCTTGGCTGTTTTTTCAACATTGGCAATTCACAAACCATTTTTCACTTGTCCCCCCACGCTGGGACACATATGTTAATAGCATGATTTACATATAAATATTAGGAACAGGTGTGCCCATAAAAGAAAGTGTTTAAAACTTGGAACATTCTTTGATTGGATTCTCAGCACACTAAGGGACTTGTCTATTTAAAGCAATCTTCAGGAAATTCTTTTGTAATGGAGAAGATCTTCTGTCAAAAACCACCTCCTGATATATTTGTTTTAGCAGTTTGAGTTTTTGTGCATGAAAGGTTTTTTTTTTTTTAAAAAAAAACTTAGGAAAACATTCCATTTTTTGGTTGGTATTATAATAGAAAATAAAGGAGTGTCTAGATAATGAAGTGGAAAAGTGCCTTATGAAAGAGTGTGGATCTTATATTTAGTAATATAATACATTTTTTGGCACAGCTTCCTTTAAAAAAAAAATCCCCTTAAAAAAAAAACCTATAAAAATGCAAGAATGACAATTATGCTGTTCTGTTATTCTAATTAGTTGCCTCTCTGTTCAAATACCAGACAGACACAGAGGAACCTAGTAACATTTTGGCAAGCTAATTGAGAAAAAGTCTCCAATTAAATGTTAAGAAAAGAACATTAACATGTACATAATTTATAACATTTTAAATTAAATAATGCTTTGATTTCATTGGGCTTAGGCAAAAGAAATGCTGACTCATCATACACTTCATACACTTCTAACAAATAAATGATGGTTAAGAAGGTGGGAAAATATATGCCTCAGTAACTTTTCAAGCTGAATAAATTACATTACCTTGTAACCACTAATTTCCTTAATCTTGTAGAGGGGGTAGAAATTTGACAAAGTGAACTGTTAAGTAAGTACAGTAAAATAGAAGAAGTCGACCTAAGTCTTGTTACCATTTATCTAATCAGGTAAAACAGAATCTGTTCAATGATCCATATTAAAGATCAACAAGAAAAGGTTTTCAAGTTCAAAGGCCAAGAGAAATGTGCCCTCCTAGGGTGTGCTAAATAATGTTCTCCATAAAGGTGTGTTGATTCAATGTGATGGACCACTGAACACCACTTTGACATAAATTTTTTTAAGAGGTGCTTGCTTTCTCCCTCCTCCGCTCCCTAGTAGTCAAACTATGGGCATCTCCCACTTGCTGCCAGTCAGAACCTTGCTCCCAGCAGCTCAGAACACTCAGCAACAAGGCTTTCTACCTCTTTCCCTCCCCCGATTTCTTCTTTTTTTGTTTCCTTAAGCCCCAACAACTCCTATATTCAGCACAAATTTCTTAATCACCACCTTTAAGGCTGCTTTCTCTGGTTCAGTTTACTTTCTTCAGATTTTTACATATTTCCTCTAACCCTTAATATTTTGTCTCCTGTAATCAACCTTCCTTACTGACTTGTATTAACTATCTTACTAGTGTTGCAAAGCACCACTCTCTCATGTGGGTCATATTTGTGTCATTTACCTAAATTCTTATGTTTTCTCTATTTTCAAACTGAACTAGGTGCAAGGTCCAAGCTGGAATACAAAAATTGTCTTTAGAGCCAATAACTTTAAACACATCTTCAAAACAGAATACTTCATAATTAAACAGTATCTAATAAGTTCTGTAACTTTTTAAACTATAATTCTACTGCATTAGATAAACAAAATTATGCAGAATAATAGGACAGACAAAATGATTCTTTTTAACTTATTTAACTTATATGCAGAGTACATCATGTAAAATGCTTGCTGGATGAAGCACAAGCTGGAATCAAAATTGCCAGGAGAAATATCAACAACCTCAGATATGCAGATGATACCACCCTCATGGCAGAAAGCAAAGAAGAATTAAACTTAAAACTCAACATTCAGAAAACTGAGGTCATGGCATCTGGTCTCATCATTTCATGGCAAATGGATGGGGAAGCAATGCAAACAGTGGCAGACAATTTTCTTGGGCTCCAAAATTACTGTGGATGGTGACTGCAGCCATGAAACTGAAAGATGCTTGCTCCTTGGAAGAAAAACTATGACAAACCTAGACAATGTATTAAAAAGCAGAGACATCACTTTGCTGACAAAGGTTCATACAGTCAAAGCTATGGTTTTTCCAGTAGTCATGTTGGATGCGAGAGCTGGACCACAGAGAAGGTTGAGTGCTGAAAAATCAATGTTTTTGAACTGTGGTGTTGGAGAAGACTCTTGAGAGTTCCTTGGATGGCAGGGAGATCAAACCAGTCAATTCGAAAGGAAATCAACCCTGAATATTCACTGGAAGGACTGTGCTGAAGCTGAAGCTCTAATACTTTGGCCACTTGATGAGAAGAGCCAATTCACTGGAAAAGACCCTGATGCTGTGAAAGACTGAAGGCAGGAGGAGAAAGGGGTGACAGAGGATGAGATGGTTGGATGGCATCACTGACTCAATGTACATGAATTTGAGCAAACTCAGGGAGGTAGTGAAGGACAAGGAAGCCTGGAGTGCTGTAGTCCATGAGGTTGCAAGACTGAACAAGAAAAAAAAATTATATGAGAATAAGAATTCAATTTCATAACTGGTATGGATATACTTCCAAGACTTCAGAGAATCTATGCCAACTAGACTTGAATTCATTAGCCATATTTATTAAAAATGAGATAAAGCTGGTTTCTCTGATAAACTAAGAATTATGAAATGATAGCTATTAAAAAAAATACTATGGAAAAATATAACTAAAAAACTGCTGGGGGGAAAAATATACATTCAGTTCAGTGGAGTTCATTAGGCCTCTAAAAATAAATTTATGATATATAATATATATGATATATTATGTATATGTAATATGTATGATATATAACTAAACATGTACCTAGCTATCATAATTTCCTCTTTATTATAAAGCTCTTAGACTTATTATTAGGTTATTAACAGTTTATAAAACTATATAATAGCACATGTGTTATGAATTTTATTATTTTAATTCTTAATCACTCGGATGAGAGGTCATTATACCCCGAATACTCTGGTACTTTATATCAGAAGCTTAATTCAGTTTAGAAAATGATTGTACCTCTGTATGAAACTCTATATTTTGGATATCTGGATCAAAAATGACATAAACATCAGCCATTTGAACTAGTCAGAGAGACTTTTCCAATACTAATTTCAAGTTCATTTAAAACAGCATAAGAGGATAATGAAAGTTGTATGGACCCACATAAAGGCCATCCCAGTAGCCCAGCTCAGGTCACAAATCAGAATCTAAGTCAGCCTGCACTTCTGGGAAACACCTCTTGCCCAGGAAACAGCATCATCCACCAATCATAATCAACCACAGCTGGCTTATCTTACTCTAGAAAACAGGACCTCTCAGCCTTATAAGAAACTCCAACTTCTTAGCCAGTCATGTCCTTGTTTCCACACTGCCTCTTCTAAACGCAATAAAACGCACTCTTGAAGGATTTCCCTGGTGGCCCACTGGCCCCTTGCAATGCAGGCAATACAGATTCCATTCCTGATCTGGAAAAGAGCAAATAAGTCCCTGTGCCACAACTAGAGAATCCTAACACCTCAGCGAAAGATCCAGCTTAATGCAGCGAAGATACCACATATTGCAATGAAGATCCAATGCAGCCAAATAAATTTATACTGAAAAAAAAAAAAAAAGAAAAAAAAAACCCTCACTCTTGCCCCAAGTCTCTTGGGAAGAGTACCCTACTGCTTGTGAGGCACTGCACCTACCTTGTTTGACTTGAATAAAGGACATTAAACGTTAAATGGTATTATCTCTGTCCTTTGACAAAGATGACGATTAGGATTTTTCCTTAATAAACACTGAGTTTCATACATGTTTCTATAGGGTTTTGCTTTTCCTACATGATACTGATTCACTTCCCCAATTAAGGAGCCATGCTTTTATTCACATATATATCCCTCTTTTGCAAATGTAAAAGTAACCTTAAAATCATATGTGACATATTAAAGAGAACAATATCCTACTGGTCTTTCTCTTTTCAGGAAGATGATGAAAATAATAACCTAATCACAAATACGGCAAGCCATGTAAAAAGTGTTAATGGTTCTGTCCTGTCCAGCTCTTTGCAATCCCACAGACTGTAGCCCTCCAGGCTCCTCAGTCCATGGAATTCTGCAGGCAAGAATGGAGTGGGTAGCCATTCCCTTCTCCAGGGATCTTCCAAATCTGGGCCTCCTGCTTTGCAGGCAGATTTTTTACCATCTGAGCCACCAGGGAAGTCCCATGGCAAACCATAGACACTAGGAACTCAACTGTACATTCAAAACATCATTTTGAAAAGTGAACACGTGTATGTATGAAGTATACAGCAGAACCATATCTGACCCAGTCTCCGTGTTGTTTCAGCATAATTGACATAAATCTTTAGTAAAGCCCAATTATTTATAATAATAAACAGGAATTTGCATATTTCCATTGAAACTATCCAATCCAACCTGCTCTTCACTGGACAAAGCTAAACCCATCTTTTTATTTTTCCTGCATGCAATACTTGCACCTGAACCTAGACCTTGAGTATATTTGTAGTTCCCTTAAAATATATTATTTTCTAGTTCTTTCTGATAAATCCAAATTTAAACTTCCACCTTTAAAGTCCCCTCCCCACTTCTTCCAAGAAACTCTAATTCTAAAATGATGACCACTCATTTTAAAAAATTTTTTAAATTGAAGGATAATTGCTTTACAGAATTTCGTTGTTTTCCATCAAACATCAACAAGCATCAACCATAGGTATACATATGTCCCCTCCCTTTGAACCTCCCTCCCATCTCCCTCCCCATCCCACCCCTCTAGATTGTCACAGAGCCCCTGTTTGAGTTCCCTGAGTCATACAGCAAATTCCCACTGGCTATCTACCTTACATATGGTAATGTAAGTTTCCATGTTACTCTCTCTATACTTCCTACCCTCTCCCTCCTCGCCTACCTCCATGTCCATAAGTTTGTTCTCTGTGTCTGTTTCTTCACTGCTGCCCTGCAAATAAATTCATCACTGCCATCTTTCTAGATTCCTATATATATGCATCATATATATATACACAAAGAGTCGGACACGACTGAGTGACTTTACTTACTTACTTACTTATATATACAATACTTACCTTTCTCTTTCTGACTCACTTTACTCTATATGATAGGCTCTAGGTTCATCCACCTTATTAGACTTCATCATTTTTAGACTTTATCACTTTCTGAGAGAGACAAGAATCTTTTTTTTTTCCTTACTATTTTTTTTTGCTTGTGCCAGGTCCTAGTTGCAGAACACAGGATCTTTAATCACGGTATGAGGGATCAAGTTCCCTGACCAGGGATCCAATCCAGGCCCCCTGCATTGCAAGCCCACCTGCATGGAAGCATGGAGCCTTAGCCATTAGACCACTAGGGAAGCCCTGAGACAAGAGTCTTTGATGACAGTACCTTTACCTTATAATTCACCCCATGCATCAACAAATTTTCTAGGGCAATGTACTTCAACTTTCACTCAAGTTGTGTGATTATTTTGGATGAAACAGCAACTGATAAAGAGTGCTTTGGGTTCTGAGAGACTCCATGGGAAAATCAAAAGTTTATCTATGTAAATTCAGAAGGAGAAAAAAGTATTAAACTAGGCTCAGGGTTAAAACCTTCTTGACTATAGGACATCTATGTAAGAAACATGGGATTCCTGGGTGGCTCAATGGTAAAGAATTCAACTGTTAGTGCAGGAGACGTAGGCTTGATCCCTGGGTTGGGAAGATCCCATGGAGGAGGAGGAAATGGCAACCCACTCCAGTATTCTTGCCTGGGAAATCCCCTAGACAGAGGAGCCTGGAGGGCTATAGTCCATGTGGATTCAGAGTCAGGCAAAACTAAGCAACTAAGAACATATGCACTTATCTAAGAAGCACATCCATAACATACTGCACAGTAATAAATATCATTTATGCAGGGAAGTCAATATAATAAAATTATACTTATTTATTCCCCTAATTCTCAGGTGACCACCCTTTACACTCAGAATAAAACAACTACCCTATTAGAGAAAGAGCTCCTCCTTCATGGGTTGGTGATGTATTGTCAGTGTCTTTAAAAATTTCCCAAAATAAAGCATTTCCAGTTTAAAAAGCCAAGAAAATGGGAAGTTATAGAGCTCCTTAGGATGGTGGAGGAAGTTGGTAGATTTGTGACATTTTATCTCTAAAATGACCTTCTGTCACTCTTCATAAAGCAGCTGGAATTGAGCTTTAAGCATTGCAACTTGCTTGAGAGGGAGGAAAACAAGCACAGGATACAAAAATTTTAAAGTATCCCTCCTGAATCCCTCAAAATATATTAATTTTTCCACTTGGGATTAGGACTAGAAACAACAAAAGATCACATGAAGAAAAGAAATTGATTATGGGGTAAATGACACTGGATTAGCAGGAAGTTAAAAGAGCAATGACTGGAAAAATCTTAATTTGACTCTGCCAACTAAGGAAAAAAAACTGAACATTTATACAATATGTACAACCTCTGTGGACTCACACTACAAATTAAATCCACACCTGTGAAATTTCCTGGCTCATAATACAGGGTATTTGTACAAGTAGTATAAATTCAAAAGAAAATTGGCCATAATAAAAAAAAGTTTAGACCATGTTTTTGCAGGTTTGTAGCTAAGTCAAAATTAGCTAATCCATACACAGACACTCATTAAGAAAATATCATCACCTTTGCAAAAAGGGACATACACTCTATGCCTTGTTAAGATCTCATTAACTTGGAATAAGTTATAGTCAAAGACAAACAGATTTTACCTACCACACTAGATTTTAATTACAGCTAAATATAGTTGCTAATTTTATATTCATGTAAACACCTGCATTGCCTGTGTCAAGATTTCTGAGCAATAAGATTTCTGTGAATCTAAAAGCATCAAATGAACCAATCACAAATTAATTACCTTATTCATGGAAATATTATTCAGGTCTCAAGTATTTTTTCCTTAGGAACTGAGTCCTACTCAACTGAATTTACTGAAGGCAAGGCAAGCTAAAACTATAAAATTAGTATTTTGTTATATTGCTTAATATACATTGCTTAATGATATCCAGAACTCATGACTACCTTAGGACCAAAGAACAATTTCAATAATGAGTTATTATCATTGATGAGAATGTGTTAGGATCACTAGGATACTAACATTTAAGGGTGTAATTTTTATTAATTCTCACCCTCCTCTGTTCCAGAAAAAATTCCTCATTTTTCTTATCAGTCTGAGATAGAAATTCTTTGTCCAAGAACTTCTGGTCTTTAAATAAAAGAGGGAAAAAAAGACTGGCAATACAAACTCTTGCAACTGTATGAAATGAAAACAACTCCAGCACATTTTGGATTTGAAAAACAACAAAGATCATAGTTGAGAAGTAGTTCTTTTCAAAACATTTTGATCTATAATATAAATATTGAGACCATGTTGGCAGACTTTCATACAAGCCCCTAATAAAAACAGTTGTTGAAACAACTATACATATAGCAATTTTCATGAGACCAGGGCTTTGCACCAATAAATATAAACTGCCTCATGATTCTATGTCTCCCCGCCTCAAATCTGGATGTTGCAAGATGCTCTTTAAAGAACACAGAAATAAAGTAAAACATTTCTTTTCTGGCAATTTCTCAGGAAATTGTAAACTAATAATCTTAGTTGGGAATAAATATATAAATTTTATGATACCTGTTCAGAAAATAGATATAAAAGAAAGTTCAGACTTTGTCTATTAAGTAGTTTATTCTTGCAAACGCTTTCAAGTTACCAGTAAGCCATTAAGTCTCTGAAGTTCTTTAGTATCATAGCAAAGGATGTTTGAAGTGGACTTTAGAGGGCCCTCTAAGCTACATTTATATAATGATTCAGTTAATATAATGATTTCCCATAATTTGTATTATTAGCAGTATGAACATTGTAACAATCAGTATGATGAGTCCATCTACGATATACTTGGTAAGTATCTTCCAGTTTCTATATGAACATCTGGAACAGTAGAGATTGCCTCTCAATGCAGCAGATCCTAAACTTTCTTCTTTCTATTAAAGCAGGGGGACCTGCTACCCTTGTGCTACCTTCCCCTCCTGCTGATATCACTTGCATTTTCAAAAGATGATCCTTCCTCTATTTGAATGTAATGATCATGACTCTTTCAGTTTCTCTCCTTTTTTGTTTTTCCTTAGCCTAGAAGTTTCTTTGCCAAACCATTTTTCCTAAACTCCTTTTTAATGTAGATTTTAAAGGTTTTGTCTTAATGTTACCTGCTTAGTTTCTAGCACATGCTGGAGCCTTTCCTGGGAATATATCCTCTCTCTCATTCCCCTGATAAAGCCTCATGTCCTTTGGCCAGGATAAATGCTAATACATTCTTCTATGTGCAGATGGAAACTTCTAAACTTTGTTATCTCAAGGCTTGATTAAGTGCCTCCTCCATCCTAGCAACTCTCATAGCAGCTTACTGCAGACAGTCCTCATACAACCTATTACCTTACCTTCTCTATTTACATGGCTTTGTGATTCAAGAAATAATGGCAGTAAAAGCAGTAAGACAAGAAAAAAAGTAAGAAGCAATAGGACTTGGTATTAGATTGCCTGGATGTGACAAATGATGGAGAGAAAATCTTTAAGGAGGATGCCTAAATTTCTGTCTTGGGTAACTGAGCAAGATTAAGAGGGGAAAAAGGAATACAGTGAGAGACACGGATTTGGGTTTTAAAAGATCTGTGAATTCACCAACTGAAGTATCTAGCAAGCAGTTAGAAGAATTTAGAGCTCAAGAAAGTCAAAGTCTAGAGATAAAGATTTGAAAGTCATCAGCAAATAGAGACAGAGGCCAGAGAAGAGTGTACCAAGTGAAAATAAAATACGTTTGAGGACAAAATTCTGGAAAATTAGCTAAGTACTGAACAAAGGAAAGAAAGCCAACAAAGAATAAATGGAAGAGATAGCCAACTACAGCAATAAAAGTAACAGTATGTGATATGCCAAGAGATGAGAACACTTGGAGAGTATTTCCATGTAAAATGGTACAGAAAGACAGTATTAGGTAAGACTTGGGAAAATGTAAGCAATAAAGTCATTGATGGTCCTGGCAACCACAGCACTGATGTGGTTGAAGCAAAAGCTAGAATGCATTATATTGAGAGCAAATGGGAAGTGACGATGTCAAGACTGTGAGTGGAAACTGTTTCAAGATGTTTGACTGAGAGAAATGATGAATGAATGAATGTCACAGAACAGCTTATCCTGATGATCATAAAAACACTGAAAAACAATCTTGGCTAAGCTAACCGCTAACAGATGCAACAATATATGAATAGTATTAATTCTAGTCCTAGTTCTTTTACTTAAATAATTGGAGCCCTAGCAATAAAGTCACCAGACAGTGATTGACTAGTTCATCTCACTGTCCTCTAGAAAAGGATCAAAACCAAGAGCCACAATTTAATACATGGACATTAAGTCATATAAGGAAAAGACAATAAACCACACACACACACACACACATATATATATAACTTCCAAAAATAACTTTTAATACTACTATTAATCTGGAGCACTAATTAGTAACCCTAACTGAAAATTAATTCTAATCTAATTTTCCAAACAGACATATTTTAGGCCTAATTTCCTTGCTAAGAAAATGATACTGAGCTCCTAAGAATTCTATATATAAAGGCAGATGAGGACAGACCTATGCGAAATGACTTCTTTCACTGAAACAAAAATTCTAGCAATTTACCACCTGGGAATCCATGTTCAAGGGAATCACCTAGGGTCCAGAGATAAGCGGTCCCCAAGGGTAATAAAATCAATGTTTACTACAGTCAAACCATAATACCGCGGACTCAGAGAACTACAAAAATCCATGAAATACATTTCCTATTTAAATATGTTGCCAAAGAATACAGTGTAAGTATATCAACAAGGATGATAACAGATACACAGGAGTTTATCTTAAGGATGAAACAGTCACTACCTTTAAAAAAAAAAGAATGACCCTCTATTTCAAAATGGTTTAAAATGTTTCAAATAGAAAATCATTAGTGTCTTTTTTTTAAATAACGCTCTCAGTAGATTAAAAAAAAAATACTTTCCTGAGTTTGTGAACTATATTAAAAGTAGTTTATTTGGAGTACTTCAGCACCCACTATAATACTGAAAAAGTAATTTCCCAAATATTATCTTAATGTTTAGAACTTCCAAAGTCATAAATTAAACAAAATAGCATCTAACAATAACTGGTGCATAAGGTCAAATAGACCTCTTTTTTTAAAATAACTTTTCAATTCTCCTATTTACTAAAACTGCTTACCTGGCTCATGTAAAGAGGGTATAATAGCCCACCTCTGACAAAAAAAAATTTTTTTAAAGACAGAAGACAAATTAAACCAGAAAATTGGTCCTCTAATAGGCAACTGTAATTGAATAGAAGGTTCCTGGCAACTGTGAGCCCAGATACCCCTGGCTGCCAAAGCAAACGTAAAAGTAGAAATTAGTTATATCACCCCTCAATGTGAGTTCTAGATGGGGTGGGGACAAGGAAGTCAAGATACTGAAGCATATGTAATGTATAAAATAACAACATTTCTTTTAAAAAAAAAAGTATATGAATATAAATGTGTGAAGTGTATGTATGTATAATAACATTTTCTGGAAAGCCACACTCAAAACTGGTTGTTCTGGGTTGTGGTACTTGGGAAATAAAGAATCACAGTGTGGGAGATATCTCACTGTATAATTTATAAGCTTTATATTTATGTTTTTCTTAAAAGAAACATATTTTACATCTCAAAATCTAATATAAATAAAAGCAAAATAATAAAGAAGAGAGTGGGTGTCAATATAATCTAAGGGCCAAATGATGCTTTCGATTCTAAACAGGATAACATGATGAAAATAAAGACACATGATTTCAACCACATGATTACGAAACAGTTATCATAAAAAGACTCAATGTTCTATTACAGTGTGAAATCAAATTTAAAGATAGCTCAAAGCAGAAATCCAACCATGTTATTTCACAGGACCAGTGAGAGATGAGAGAAAGGGAGTGTGAGAGAAAGACAGAGGATGAATAAATAGGAAAAAAACAAGAACTGTTCTCAGAATGACTCATAAGAAGAAACTAAAATCCAAACACATAAAATTCATACTGTAAACAGCTATATTCTCAAGTTATGGTCCTGGAGTAAACCATAAAGACAGCTATGAAGATGTCTAGAAAAATAGAGAAAATAATATTTCTGCTGGTCTAGTCTATCTTTATTATCTTCATCATTAAAGGAAAACTTTGCTGAGAATCTGGTTAAAAATAATTAATTTCATTACAAGCATAATGAAGTGACAAATCAAATCATGGGAGTTTGCATTTCAGTGTAAGGAAACCATTAACAACTTGTAACATATTATACCTTAGAATTTTCTGTTTAAAAAAGTCAACATAATATATTACCATTCTTAAGACACTTAAAATTCATGTATATAAATTATAAGCAAGAACCCTTATATGGTGCCAAAAGTCATCACATTCTTATAAAAAAGTAACAGAATAACTGCCAAAGAGACCACAAGCCAAAGAAATTCAGAATAGGCTTAAATATTTTAAAAATCTGGATAGAAAAGAAGGGCTAGCTACTAACAGTTCAGAAAACTTGACTGTACTAAAAGTCTTTTAATGGCAACCACAAATAATTTGAGGTTTTATGTTATTGATAAAATAATTCACATTAGCTGATAATGGCCCCAAATACACACAAAAAATTACAAGATATTAACCAGCCTAGCAATTCTCCTCTTACATGAAATATCCAAGATAAATTACATGTTCACATAAAAAAACTGTATAGGAATATTCATAGCAGCATTGTTCATAATAGCCAAAAAGAAGACATAATGCAAATATCCACCAACTGATGAATTAATATATTAAAAATGGTTAATAGCAAATGAAGCAACTGACAAACAACTAATCTCAAAAATATACAAGCAGCTTATGCAGCTCAACTCCAGAAAAATAAATGACCCAATCAAAAAGTGGGCCAAAGAACTAAATAGACATTTCTCCAAAGAAGACATACGGATGGCTAACAAACACATGAAAAGATGCTCAACATCACTCATTATCAGAGAAATGCAAATCAAAACCACAATGAGGTACCATTTCACACCAGTCAGAATGGCTGTGATCCAAAAGTCAACAAGCAATAAATGCTGGAGAGGGTGTGGAGAAAAGGGAACCCTCTTACACTGTTGGTGGGAATGCAAGTTAGTACAGCCACTATGGAGAACAGTGTAGAGATTCCTTTAAAACTTGCAAAAGAACTGCTTTATGATCCAGCGAGCCCACTGCTGGGCATACACACTGAGGAAACCAGAATTGAAAGAGACACGTGTACCCCAATGTTCACTGCGGCACTATTTATAATAGCCAGGACATGGAAGCAACCTAGATGTCCATCAGCAGATGAATGGATAAGAAAGCAGTGGTACATATACACAATGGAGTATTACTCAGCTATTAAAAAGAATACATTTGAATCAGTTCTAATGAGGTGGATGACGCTGGAGTCGATTATACAGAGTGAAGTAAGCCAGAAAGAAAAACACCAATACAGTATACTTACACATATATCTGGAATTTAGAAAGATGGTAATGATAAACCTGTACGCGAGACAGCAAAAGAGACACATATATATAGAACAGCCTTTTGGACTCTGTGGGAGAGGGAGAGGGAGGGATGATTTGGGAAAATGGCAGTGCAACATGTATGATATCATAAGTGAAATGAATCGCCGGTCTAGGTTCAATGCAGGATGTAGGATGCTTGGGACTGAGGCACGGGGATAGTCCAGAGAGATGGTGTGGGGTGGAAGCGGGGAGGTGGGGGTCAGGATTGGGAGTTCATGTACATTCGTGGCTGATTCATGTCAATGTATAGCAAAATGAATACAGTATTGTAAAGCAAAACAAACTGAAAAATAAAAATTAATTTAAAAAAATAAAAATAAAAATGGTATATCCTACCATGGAATATTACTTAGCAATAAAAGATACCGATACAAACTACACCACGGAAAATTCTTGAAAATATGATGCTTAGTGAAAAAAGCCAAAGAGTACCACAAACCATATGAAACCATATGAAATATGCAGAATGGCAAATCTATAGACATAGAATATAGATTTGAGGTTGCCAGGGGGCTGGAGATTAGAAAACACTGGAAAGGCATTAGGGGACTTCCTTTCAGAGTGATAAAAATTATTTAAAATAGACTATAGAAAATGGGTATGCAACTCCATGAGTAAACTAAATACCACTGAACTATACAGTTTAAAAAGTCAAGTTACATGGTATGGGAATTAAATCTCAATAAAGCTGTTAAAAATTTTTTTAGTTTATTAATAAAACAAGTCCTTCCCCCATTGTACTCATTGATCCCAACCTTATAAATCCTATTTCTGAACCAACTCTGTCAGAGGCAGAAAGAATCTAAACCATTCCAGCCATGAATCATGGATAATCACTGTGAAGTCTTCCTGTTGTCACCCACATGGCAGCTCTAACCAGGGATGACCAGCCCTCAGAAGATCATCAGAAACTGATAGGCAACCATTACCAGGTTTGCAACAGGTCACAGGGCTTCTATGCCCAAATTCTTCAATCCAAGATACTTCCTGGTGTCCGATTATCAGAATTTTTCTACACCCTTGTCCTCATGACCTATTTACCTTACTTGAGTGTGGGCACAAGTCACTTCAGTCATGTCTGACTTTCTGTGACCCTGTGGATTGTAGCCCATCAGGCTTCTCTGTCCATGGGATTCTCCAGGCAAGAATCCTGGAGCAGGTTGCCAAGCTCTCCTCCAGGGAATCTTCCTGACCCAGGGACTGAACTCGCATCTCTTATGTCTCCTGCATTGCCAGGCGTTTGTTTACCACTGGCACCCCTAGGAGAGCTCTACATTCTCAAGTTCTTGACCACTGGGAAGACTGCACATCCACAAATCCCATGCCTGGATTTGTCCTCTTTGCACCTCACCCACCAGCCTGGACACCTATCTAGAGGTGGCTGACAGCAGGAACTGCCTTAGGCAGTCTGATCTGACTGCCAGCTTGTAGAGCTGGACGTCTGCAGCTAACAGAATACCTATCACTGCCCATCGAATTCCAGAACCTTCTACCTCCTAAGCAGACACTAATCAGACAATATGTGAGATTACATAACAGTTAAGTATTGATGAAACATTTTCTGAGAAAGTGCAAAACAAGATTTTTTTTCATTTATTTTCAGTTTCCTGGGGTTGAATAAAATCATTTGGAAAGAATTTATCATACTGCAGGGAAGATAAAGAATGAAAATTTCCTAACAGATCACTAAAAATATCCAGTCAATCTCTCAAACAGAACTCAAGAGAATATTTGTGTATTATAGCACATTAAATGGTAGGTGTTTCTTTTTGATGATTATTCCGGTGACTATCTCAAAGAAACTGTGTGTTCACTGAGAAAATGTCCTCACTGCAGAACAATGGATAATTCAATACCACAGTTCTGAGAGATAATGTATTTCTGTTTTCAAAATGAGAAGTGGGAGATTATATTTCAAGTTTCTGAACTCCTTAAAAACTATATTATCTGACTGCGTAGGTGAAAGAATTATAAATCTACATTCCCAATTCATTCTCTTAAATGCCTCTTTGCAAATAAGCAATGAAGTATTGGCAAAGTACTAAATTATGCCATTTATTAATAGCCTAAAAGTCTACTGAAAGAAAGGTAAAAGTTTAAAATGGTGTGTACTCTTACACAGTATCTCAAACATTTGTGAAAGCTAATCATTGGTATGTTCTCATTATTATCACAGAATCAAAATAAACATGTAAGTCTAAATATTAGCAGCCATTTCAGAAGTGAGTTTCCGTGGTTCAATACTGAAAACAATATTTTATAAAACTGTATATCTCTGCTGTTAAGAAAGACAATATAAAAGTCTGAGGACACAGAAGCCATATTTGCTAATACTTTAGTCCTCATACTTCTGGAATTTCCCAGGGAAAAAGTAGTTAAGGTAAAAACCTTTCCTTAATCAGGCTGTAAATTTCTGATACAGTCAGCTCTCCATATCTGTGGGTTCATCTCCCTCAGATTCAACAAACCTCAAATCAAAAATGTTAAAAAAAAAATTTCCAAAAAACCCCACAAAACAAAATTTGAATTTTCTGTGTGCTAGTAATTACTTACATAGCATTTACACTAAGTATTCGGTATTATAAGTAATCTAGAGATGATTTAATGTACATAGGAAGAAGTGCATAGGTCATATGCAAATACTCAACTATTCTATGTATATGGATCTTTGGGTTTTGGTATTTGCAGGAGGTCCGGAGTCAATCCCCTGCAGACACCTGGGACAACTGGACTTGGGGGGGCAGGGCAGGAGGGGAAATACCCAGAGACTCTGTATCTGTGTACATAAATGTTTCTCAATTCAATTTCCTTTTTTGTTTCAGTGTATTTAGAAAAGACTTCTTTATTGGATACAGTTGTCATGCAGAATACAGACAAGACAAATAACCAAAATCCCAATTTTTAAAAAGGATTTTCATATCCTTTAGAGCAGCTGGGACTTAAGTGGCTTTCTAATAGGACTGAGTCAAGAGAAAATTGAGTTTTTCCTCGCCAGAACTTTCTTTCTCAAGATACTCTGAAGGCTGGATGAGCCTCGGGGAACTCAAAAAGCTTACAGAGATGCAAGTACTAATAAATTTCCTTACATCTTGATGTACCCTAAGGTCTCTGCAAGTCCCTCAGAAGCCAACACATCTGAGGGACTTTTCCCTTAACATCTGAATGTCAGTCCTCCAGGATTTCTCAGAAAAGTTCAGGATTACTTCACCTGAAAAATTTGGCTTTTCTTCCTTCTAAATTCTTTTCCTTGCTTTTCTTTGCTTTTCAGAACATTAGTATGCCATAGTGACGTACAAGACATTATTGCCTTCCCAATGTCAACTGGAATTTCAACAAAATTTTAAACAAAATGGAAACTTTTTTTTTTTAAGGGAAAAAAAAAGAGCTTGAAGCCCTCACAAACAAGAAACGGGAGAAGCAGCAAACTCAAGAAGAACTGACCCACAGCAGATGAAATGAAAGAAAATATTCTATATTTCCTTGAAATCGTGACAAGCACTGCTCTCAACATCTTTGATTACCTGCTAAATTACCGTCATTTTCCAGTATCTACGCCCAGCTCTCTGTTCTGCCTGCTTCTCCTTTCCAACACAAAACCAGTTTTTCCCTTAATTATTTGTTCCCACAAATTACCCTGTCATTTCTGAATTTTAAAGAATGACGAATCATGAACCATGAATATTTTACAAGTTCTGTAAAATGAAATTTCTTTACAAGTTCCTCTCTTTGTTCCAACACTTGGAACATGAGCTGTATGGTAAAAATATCCAAGGACCAGCAGAGCTGGAGTTTGCCAGGTGAAATGAGTGAATTCCAGGCAGGAAGTTACTGAGGAGCAGACCCAGAACATCTTAAAATGAATAGTTACAAATGTACATACACACATGGGTTTTTACTTCTAGTAAAGCAATTGCAGAAGTGTGCCTTCCATTCTTATCCTGAGAGAGGGTGTCAGTTAATCATGCTCAGTAACAGACCAGGTCTAAGGAGAGTCTTCTCAATATAGTTGATCTGAGTCTCTGCTCCATCGGGGCCAGTGTCAGGGGACATCATTTCTAATACACTACATGGACAAAGTGACGAGAGAGCCAAAATTCAAATAAGAAAAGTATCTTCAAAAGAAGATACTTCTTCCTTTTCTCACTCAGATCAAAAGAAGCCCAAAAAGTCTTCTTAGGATGCTTATTATAAAAGATGGGGAGCTGAGTGATGGATAAGGAAGGGTGAAAACTAAAGCAAAAGACAGAGTCAGGTAGGCCAATACTGTCCTCAAGTCACTAAATAGAGGAAAATGTGTCAGTGATGCGCAGAATGACTGAAGAACACCTATGACAAATGAACCGTTAAGTTCAAAACTGCTCATTAAACATTTATTAATAACCTGCTATGCATAAGCACCCTGAAGATCATCAAAGTAAGACTAAGCTCTCTTTTTGAATGTTAATCTTTCTTACAATAAAAATTGAGTAATTCCCAGATGCCATTTTTGAGTGCTCTACACTTTTAAAAACCGTCTTCCATTTTCCAAAGTTCCATGCTGCATTAGCAGGTGTACAATATGTCTAAAATAACATGAATATATTAAATCTGAAGTGCTCTTATAGGTGGAATTACCTTTCAAATATCTAAATCACGTCCTGGTGATAAGAGGAGCAAAGTTTCAGCTCAGGAGTACTATAAATACACGGAAACATCTACAATGTAGTTTAAGAAAAAGATGAAGAATGCATCAGTGCTTTGAGGCTCAGTCTCTATATCTGAAAAAGGTATGTTAGCAAGGGATTTTAGGATTCAGTGTCCCTGCTTCTTTGCTGGACAGAGAGAATGGTCATCACAAAAGTCAGGATTGTGGTCAATTCTTAAGAGAAAGGAGGCCAGTCCAACTAGGGAGGCACACAGAGACAGCTTGAAAGGACTGGCAACAACTCTTTCCGGAGGGCGTTTTTTTTTTTTTTAATTTAAAAAAATGTTTCATTATTCTTGGCTGTGCTGGGCCTTTGTTGCACAGGCTTTTTCTCTGAGTTGCAGAGGGTGGGGGCTATTCTCCAGTTGCTGTGTGTGTCTTCTCCATGTGGTGGCTTCTCTTGTGGAGCACAGGCTCTAAGGCATGCGGGCTTCAGTAGTCGTGGCTCCTTGGCTCTAGAGCAAAGGCTCAATAGTTGTGGTGCATGGGCTTAATTTCTCCATGGCATGTGGGATCCTCCTATACCAGGAATTGAACCTGCGATGACAGGCAGATTCTTTACCACTGAGCCACCAGGAAAGTGCCAGGGCTTGTTTTTATTATGATTCTTCATGCTGAACATATATGCTTTATATATCATTCTATATATATATATACTGTACTGCACAATAAGAAGAAATATTTTTTGTGTGTTCCTAGAACACACAAAAAAACTGGTATCAGTGACTTGTCTCATGGGAAAAAAATACTCACTACACATCTTTTCCACTTTAAAAAAAAATTAAATATATGCAGCACTTTTTGAAAAATCAGTAAAAGCCAATATGCTAAAATTTCACCCATATATCATCACATTAACATCAAGGGTAGGTCATGAAGATTTGCATTCACCATTAAAGGGAAAGATCTCAACTATGAGAGTTACTGTTTCTAATACCCACATTCAGTATAAAAAGTTGTTTTAAAAAAGAGCTGCAAATGTAGTAACCAACTTTCCATACACACGGTGGTGGTGGTGACGGTGGTGATTTAGTTGCTAAGTCGTGTTCGAATCTTATGACCCCATGGACTATAGCTACCAGGCTTCTCGGCCCATGGGATTTCCCAGGCAAAAATATTGGAGTGGGTTGCCATTTCCTTCTCCACACACATAGTAATCATAAAATTTAACAGCTGTAGAGCCTTATTTCTATAGCTCAAATATCCAAGATGTATTATAGGTACAGGTTAAGTGACCTGATTAGTTAAACCAGTCCTATCCCAAATTCTCCCACCTCCCAGGGCAGGTTGTTCTTCTCCACAATGACAGTTGATATATCCCAAAAAGATATGGATTGTGAATCAGCCAATCTCTAACCTTAGGCCTCAGAGTGGGAAATTAAGATTCATAGAATAAGAAACTATCTCAAAACACCAATCAAAATAAAATCAACTGTTTCCAAGTCCTCTAATTAGATGATTCAATTTAGATAATCAATAAACTAAAAAATCCAGTTCAGACAGCAATCAATAAATGAATGTTTTACCTGAGTAATATCAAGTAATATCTACTAAAGAAAAAGTCAAAGAAATGCTATAAGTATCGGAAGTTCTAAATAAGCATGGTTTTAGCAGAGCTTCAGTGGAATTATTGTGAGAGAAGAACCAACGGTTTCAGAGGGAAGTTTGAAGCACTGGAGTTCTGTATACATTTCAAAAAATGAGTTACCACATTCCTCCTAGGAATGCAATAGTGAAAGCATAGTATATGCATTTAGATACCAAAGGAAATATACACTGGGACAAAAACTGTAAGATATGAATAAAACACCTGATTAAAGTCATGTTTATACATAAACCCCCAAAGAATTGAATGCAGGGACTCGAGTACACCCATACTCACAGCAGCACTATTCACAGAACCAAAAGATGGAAGCAGCCCAAATGTCCATCAACAGAAAAATGGATAAGCAAAGTGTCTTATCCAAAATACAATGGATTAGTGCTTACCCTTAAAAAGGAAGGAAACTGACAAACGCTACAACAGGGATGAATCTCGAGGACAAGATGCAAAGCAAAATAAGCCAGTCGTCAAAATAAATACACAGTATGATTCTTCCTTATGAGGTAACTAGAGTATTCAAAATCAGAGACACCAAGTAGAAAGCTGGTTGCCAAGGTCTTAGGGAAAGAGGGAATGAAACGTCATTGTGTAAGAGGCAGAGTTTCAGTTTTACAAAAGGAAAAGAGTTCTGGAGATGAATGATGACTATGGTTGCATAATAATGGAAATGTACTTAATGTTGAATTGTATACCTAAAAATTACTAAGATAGTAAATTTTATATTTATGTGTGTATTATACCACAACTTCTAAAAGAGAAAGTAAAAATCAGCCCATATGGTGCTGAAACAATTATTTTATAGCATACCTGTTACCAAAATTACACATATATATAATTTCATACATTTGTATACATATATAAAACCTATAATGGTTGTATATTTCCCTGTTTCCTCCACGAACTACAGGCAAAATAAATGTTAATATATCCTATGTTTATGTAAAAAAAAGGAATGAAATTTTGATACATGATAAAACATTAGTGAATCCTGAAAACATTATACTAAGTGAAATGTCAGACACAAAAAGGACAAGCATTGTATAACTTCACTTATATGAGATGCCTAGAGAGACAAATTCACAGAGACAAAGGCAGGACTATCAAGGTGCTGGGAATGGGGAGTTACTAATTCATGGGTACAGAGACTCAGCTTGAGATAACGCAAGAGTGCTGGAGATGGATAACGGTGCGGTCACACAACAGTGTGAATGTACCTAATGCCCCTGAGCTGAACACTACAAATGATTAAAATGGTTACCAAACAGGGCCTGATCTACTCAGGCTCAAGCTACTCCCCGGAGCTGCAAACTGAAATGCTGGTACCATAAATGCATGAAGTGAACAGTGTGTAAGAAAAATAAGAGCACAAACTTGATGTCAGATGGGTGACACACTCAATATTGGAGAAAACACAGCGGTCAGTCAGGCTACTGAGGAGAAACAGAACAAAGGAACATCCACTCACTTCCAGACAGTTGCTGCCATGTCCAAGTCCAAGGTTACCACAACAACCAATTCCCAAGAGAAATTATTTTGAATTAATGGAAATGAAGCTTCTCATAAAATATAGCTCTGGGGTCGTATCTTGAAGGTGGAGTACAGCTGCAGAATGAGGGACTTCTCTGGTGACTCAGTGGATGAGATTTCACACTCCTGATGCAGGGGACCTTGGTTCAATCCCGGGTCAGGGAACTAAGCCTGTGTGCTGCAACTACTGAGCCCTCACCTCTTAACTAGGAAGCCGGTGCACCATAATGAGGATCCTTCACAGCCAAAACAGATAATTTTTCAAAATTGCAGAATGAGAGTAGAAACCATTTCAGGTACCTCTAAGGTACTTGGTCCTTAATCTAGTAGGAGACCTAGCATTAGAAAAGAGGTACTTTAAACTCATTGTGCAATTTTTGCCACTTGTCTGTAAAGTCTAAAATTATATAAAAATTAGAAGAGTTTTTAAAATTTTAAAAAAAGGAAAAGAGGTACTTTGTTAACAGGAAATCTGCAGATATTTCTGAAAGCCATGTTAAGAATTATGGACTATTTATTACTGATGCATAAGCTTTATTACTGATGCATAAGAGCTTTTCAGATTTATTGAAATAATTTTTGGAGATTATAGGGGGACTGGTTGAAAAATTTAAATCAGCAGTCTCATTAATTTTCTAAGTAAATATCAATTACTTAATATATATATATATATATATTTTTTATTGACGTATAGCTGATTTACCATACTCTGTTACTTTCAGGTATAGAGCATACTGATTTGTCTTCTGTGTTTTTTTGTAGCTTATATTCCATGATAGGCTATTAAAAGATATTGGGTAGCATAGACAACTCTCTATGCTATATAGTAAATCCTTGTTTCTTATCTTCATATATTTTAATCAAGAACTTTACAAATCTACATTCACTTTCTTTAAAAGTTTGAGGCAGTGAAATTTTACTGGCCACTGTCAGGCCTTAATTTCTGTGATACAGCTACAGAAATATTGTCTCAAAAGAAAACTATTTACTTGGCCCAGGGTCAATGGAAAGATTTCAGCTGGAAATTGATTTTTCCCATTTCAGTCTTAGAACTTAGCTTTATAAATCTCCAATTTTCTTTCTATTTTCAAAATAATTAAGCATCATTCAATGTTTCCCAATCATTTCTGACATATATACAGGTATAAAAGGAAGGTAAAATTTATTCAGCTGATCCAAAGAAATAATTTATGCTTTGTTCCACATTGCATAGAATTGATTCTAATAAGTAACAGATGACTGAAAGGCACTAGGAAAAATATTCAGACCAAATCAATTCACCAGTATTTTTATTATTACATTTCCTCATAAACTTGGTAGCTTTTCTCTGAACAAAGCATACCAATTTTTTCCCTTGAATCCTCAAGCTTCTAAGCCACTTCCTTTGAAAAATCTAATGGAATTCTAACTGTAGTGGTTTTATGTCAGATACTGTTTATAAACCAAAAACCGGCAAAATGCTTTCTTAACAAAGTTCAAGTTTTCAATTCTGAGAATTAACAAAGTCGAAAAATCACAAGTATCAAATGCACATAGGAACCAAATATACAAACACCTTACCAACAAATGATCCTATCAAATGTCTCTGTGGAAAATGTACACCGTAAAAACGCAACTCAGAGTTATGTAAGTACACAGATTTTCATATGCCAGGTAGCTTGTATGGGGATTTGAAATATCTGATGAAGGTAGAAGAGACATTTTTGTAAGAATCTGTCTGGTACTGGCTCTTCCCCAATGGCTCAGTGAGTAAAGAAGCCACCTGCTATGCGGGAGACACAGGAGATGCACGTTCCATCTCTAGGTCAGGAAGATCCCCTGGAGAAGGAGATGATAAACCACTCCAATATTCTTACCTAGAAAATCCCATGGACAGAGGAGCCTGGTGGGCTACAGTCCAAAAGGGCACAAAGAGTTGGACACAACTGAGCGACTAAGCACACACATCCAGTATCAGTTAATTCATTTTGTTGTTGTTCATTCATTGCTGACCTAGTATTATGGATGTCTACTGTGTCTGCTCTGTATTTGAAACTAGCTTTCTCGTGTGCTTGAATTATATCCATTGATTTCTTTACAGTAGCATCTCATCATTTCCTCCATATATATCATCTAACTGGATACAAGTCTCTCAGTCTCATGAATTTGGTTTCATGGCATTTGGTTTAATTCCACTGCCTAAATAAATAAATAATAACTATACTCACTGCCTCATGAAATATTGGCTTTTAAACTAAGTTCCTAAAACTCCTTACTCAAATGCTTTCTTAAAGGTCTAGGACTTTCTATACTAGCCTAGTACTATCTTGCCAAGAGCCTGCTGGATATCTCTAGCTGGAGAGCTGACATAGGTCAAAATCTCAATAAATTTAGAGCACAACTCCTCATCCCCTCCCATTGTCCCTTCTGTCCAGTCTCAGTCAACCTTAGCCTCACTTCACTCTTTCTGGTAATGGTAACCATTCCTCTGGTTCTCTTAGCTGAAATCTTGGAAAGCATCTCCAACTCGTCCCTCTTCTTCTCTTATATAACCCTGATAACCAGATACCGGTGACCATTTTCTACTAATTCTAACTGCCCAAATCAACTAATGCTTGTTGACTTTCACTGACATTTCCGTTCTTCTTTATTGTCTTGCCTATAGCATTAATAACATCACCATACCTGGTTCTCCCTGTTCCTTCCACCTACCTTTCTATGTTACATTTTGTGGCTGGATTAATCTTTCTAAGATACAGTGAGGCTCTATCCTTTGCTCAAAAACCTTTAACAACTTCTTTGAATCTAGAAAGCATCACACTCAAAAATTTTTAGAAGAAATCCAAATTCTCTGACCTAATTCTACCTTTTTCCTTTTAATAAATACTACTTGGTGATACTGCCTTAATCCCTTTTCTAAAACACTACCCAACTGTCCCTTCCAACCCTGGTGCCCTTTCTTCCTTTCTACCATTCTCGCAGTCCCCAGATTACCAGTTTTCCCTACTAGAAGCTATGTCTCTCAAGTCGGAATTACTATAACACTTTGTGCCTCTCTTTCAATAATAACTTCACCCTCTTGTCTTCTTTTATTGCTACAATGATACAGTTTTATCTGCCCTCTAAAATTCCAGAGTTTTTTTAAAGGCATCACTATCTTTCATCTTTATATCTTTCTTTCTTCTACCAAAGCAGGATAATTTCCCTAAGATGTTCTCTACAACCTGTAGTTGAATGACAGGAACAAATTTCATAAATATTCATTAAAAAAAGAAAAAAGCCTTGAAATCTGTAAAACAGTGACACAGCAAAGAATGAATTGGGAATATTGAAGCTAATATATTTCCTCTTTCTACAGCTTGCAAGGCCCTAGGACCTTTTACACCAAGAATTTCAAACAGCTGACTTAGTCATCTATTCCAAAGGGGGCTATTCTTTTCACTAAATTCTGTGTGTACCATAAGGAAATTGAAAGAAACCCTCCTCGGTGTCCTAAACAAGATCCATTTCCGTCTATGAATGAAATACAAATACAACACTTTGTAAAGAGTTTCAAAGATGTATTTTATATCTAAGTTCCTTAAATGATTAAAATACTTTGTAGATGTAAACTTTACTGATGTCAGTAATGTTTCTATTAAGATTTATAAAATGTAGTGCCTTGGACTGCAAGGAGATCCAACTAGTACATCCTGAAGGAAATCAGCCCTGAATATTCACTGGAAGGGCTGATGCTGAAGCTGAAATTCCAATACTTTGGCCACCTGATGCGAAGAACTGACTCATTGGAAAAGACGCTGATGCTGGGAGGGATTGGGGGCAGAAGGAGAAAGGGACGACCGAGGATGAAATGGTTGGATGGCATCACTGACTCGATGGCCATGAGTTTGAGTAAGCTCCAGGAGTTGGTGATGGACAGGGAGGCCTGGCATGCTACAGTCCATGGGGTCGCAAAGAGTCAGACACAACTGACTGACTGAACAGAACAGTGCCAATCAATTATTCCAACCTTTCTCACATCACAGATGAAGAAACTGAAGGTCAGAGAACTTAAACGACTTGATTCAACTCATGCAGCTCATAAAGTTGCAAAGTCAGGACCACACTGTATTCAGTCCTCAAGTCAAGAGAGCCGCTATGCTGAGTGATAAAATACAGCCAGTAAAAAAGTAAGTTTATATGAGAGATTCTTCCATAATTTTCTGGAAAAAACCTGGTTGATAGGAAGCACTGTCATGGCATGTCTTTATAACACCTCTCCTACAGTCAGCCTTCTGCAGCCACAGGTTCAACTGATTCAACCAACCTCATATCAAAAGTATGGTGTGCTAAGTGGCTTCTGTTCTGTCTGACTCTGCAACCCTATGGACAGTAACCTGCCATGTTCCTCTGTTGGTGGGATTCTCCAGGCAAGAATACTGGAGTGGGTTGCCATTTTCTACTCCAGGAAATCTTTCTGACTCAGAGATTGAACCTGCATCTTATCTCTCCTACATTGGCAGGCAAGTTCTTCACCACTAGCTCCACTGGGGAAGCCCTCAAAAGTATTAGAGAAAAGAAAATTCCATGTAGTTCCAAAAAGCAAAGTTTGAATTTGCCACACAGCAGCAGCAGCAATTATTTACATAGCACTTACATTTACAGTGATTCACAATGTAAATCATGTAATTTACCCATATATTAGGTACTATAATTAATCTTTGGTCACCTGATGCAAAGAGCTGACAAACTTGAAAAGACCCTGATGCTGGGAAAGATTGAGGGCAGGAGGAGAAGGGGA
Source organism: Aepyceros melampus (assembly GCA_006408695.1). Lineage (NCBI taxonomy): Eukaryota > Metazoa > Chordata > Mammalia > Artiodactyla > Bovidae > Aepyceros > Aepyceros melampus. Next base: position 220,695 of record SJXQ01010028.1, on the reverse strand, counting down.
CGACAAAGGATGAGATGGTTGGATGGCATCACCAACTCAATGGATATGGGTTTGGGTGGATTCCAGGAGTTGGTGATGGACGCGGAGGCCTGGCGTGCTGCAGTCCATGGGGTAGCAAAGAGCTGGACACGACTGAGTGACTGAACTGAACTGATATTTCCTCTGTTAGTGGGTAGCAAGCATTACCTGCACAGTCATTTGTATCCTGTGATAACTATCACATCCCTAACCTGTATCTGTTGGAGAAGGCAATGGCAACCCACTCGGGTACTCTTAACTGGCAAATCCCATGGAGGGAGGAGCCTGGTAGGCTGCAGTCCATGGGGTCACTAGGAGTCGAACCGACTGACGGACTTCACTTTCACCTTTCACTTTCATGCATTGGAGAAGGGAGCAACCCACTCCAATGTTCTTGCCTGGAGAATCCCAGGGATGGCGGAGCCTGGTGGGCTTCCGTCTATGGGGTTGCACAGAGTCAGACACGACTGAAGCAACTTACAGCAGCAGCAGCAGCATAATTAATCTAGAGATGGTTTAAAGTATATGGGATGATATGTATAGGCTAATATATGCAAATACTAAGCCATTATATATAAGGGACTTGATTTTGTTGTCCTAGGGTCATGGGTGGACCAAGGGACAACTTATACTTTTTGCTCTAAACATACCTTCCCAGTAAGTACTGTCTTTATACTAATATTATAAAATTACTAATAATATCACTCTCAGATATGTAGATGACACCACCTTTATGGCAGAAAGTGAAGAGGAACTAAAAAGCCTCTTGATGAAAGTGAAAGAGAAGAAACCTATATGCAGGTCAGGAAGCAACAGTTAGAACTGGACATGGAACAACAGACTGCTTCCAGATAGGAAAAGGAGTACGTCAAGGATGTATATTTTCACCCTACTTATTTAACTTACATGCAGAGTACATCATGAGAAACGCTGGGCTGGAAGAAGCACAAGCTGAAATCAAGATTGCCGGGAGAAATATCAAAAACCTCAGATATGCAGATGACACCACCCTTATGGCAGAAAGTGAAGAGGAGCTAAAAAGCCTCTTGTTGAAAGTGAAAGAGGAGAGTGAAAAAGTTGGCTTAAAGCTCAACATTCGGAAAACTAAGATCATGGCATCTGGTCCCATTACTTCATGGGAAATAGATGGGGAAACAGTAGAAACAGTGTCAGACTTTATTTTGGGGGGCTCCAAAATCACTGCAGATGGTGACCGCAGCCATGAAATTAAAAGACACTTACTCCTTGGAAGGAAAGTTATGACCAACTTAGATAGCATATTCAAAAGCAGAGACATTACTTTGCCAACTAAGGTCTGTCTAGTCAAGGCTATGGTTTTTCCAGTAGTCGTGTATGGATGTGAGAGTTGGACTGTGAAGAAGGCTGAGCGCTGAAGATAAAAGACACTTATTCCTTGGAAGGAAAGTTATGACCAACCTAGATAGCATATTCAAAAGCAGAGACATTACTTTGCCAACAAAGGTCCATCTAGTCAAGGCTGTGGTTTTCCCAGTGGTCATGTATGGATGTGAGTTGGACTGTGAAGAAAGCTGAGTGCCGAAGAATTGATACTTTTGAACTGTGGTGTTGGAGAAGACTCTTGAGAGTCCCTTGGACTGCAAGGAGATCCAACCAGTCTATCCTAAATGAGATCAGTCCTGGGTGTTCACTGGAAGGACTGATGCTAAAGCTAAAACTCCAATACTTTGGCCACCTCATGGGAAGAGTTGACTCATTGGAAAAGACCTTGATGCTGGGAGGGACTGGGGCCAGGAGGAGAAGGGGACAACAGAGGACGAGATGGCTGGATGCCATCACTGACTCGATGAACATGTGTTTGAGTAGACTCTTGGAGTTGATGATGGAGAGGGGCGCCTGGCGTGCTGCGATTCACGGGATTGCAAAAAGTAGGACATGATTGAGAGACTGAACTGAACTGAACTCTTATAATTGGTAAGTGGAGGAGGGCATGACAATCCACTCCTGTATTCTTGCATGGAGAATCCTGGACGAAGAGCCTGGCAGGCTAGAGTCCATGGGGTCACAAAGAGTTGCACAGGACTAAGCGACGAAGCACAGCACAGCATAATTGGTAAGTGGGATATGAAAAATTGCAAGCACTGTGATACAGATGGATTTAACTTTGTGTCATTTCAAGAACCTTAAAACACAGAGTCACAGCCATAAAAAGAATAGCTTCAAGGTAGGAAAACAAATACTGTTTTTATATAGCATTCTCACATGTCTTTTCCTACCATGTTTTCTATATCTTCTTTATATATCACCTGAATCTTTGAAGTTAGTGATTTATTGAATTTCTTTTCTTTTTTTGGACTGGGGGAAAAAGATGCATTCCACATAGAAAGGATAATGCAATACCAGCTTACTTAAGAGCTGCTATCATGAGTGACTAGTGACCCAACTAATAAAAGTTTCAGATGAGAGCGAACTATTAACAGATGTATTTGGTTTCTCCATACTTTGTATGACCAAGCGGATCCCATTACCACCAATAATGTTATTCTCCCCAGTCTAACAGGAATAGCACCTAACTCTAAGGAATATGAGAAAGGCTTATAAACAACTCTACCAAACATAGAAATTTCACACTTTGCTGGGAATAAAATTACCTTTTTCATCAACCAAATTTTTGTATCAATAAAATTTAAATATAACAGAAAAGAACTTTTTTTTTAAAAAACATAATATCGGATCAAAGAGTCAGACTGGTAAGATAATAGAAATCTTTTAAAATTTAAAGAAATAACATTGTTAAAAAGACATTTTGCAGAGAAGAAGAAATTTAAAAATTGAAGATAAGATTATGGCAGAGAAAGCACATGTTCCAAAAACTGGTTCAATAGTTGTACTGCCCAAGAATAGGGTCTATTCTTAAATCATCATGCCCATCACCATCACTGTACTGACACTCTACAGCCACTGAACTCTGCCTATGCATGGTGTTTCCTTGAGCTCTTGAGTAGAGTTCACCTTTTAATAAAGGGCAATTCTTGCCCAGACATATTTCCCCTTATGATTAGGAAACCAAAGGTTTCAGTCTAGCCGAAAATATTTCAGCAACATAAGGAGCCCTGTCTCCATTTTCACATCTAAGTAGATGCCAAAAATGTTTAGGACAATGGCTTCTTTATTGAAATACATGAAAAGCTCCTCTCATGGAGGTGCTTGAGGAAGACTACATTCATTGGGATATATGAAAAACTCAATGTTAGGTGATGTCCATACTGTACAGTTATGGCACAATAATAAATAAATATTTGGTCTATGTAATTGGTTTTTGGCATAGAGCTCCTAAAACCTTGGAAATTTTCTTTCATATGCTTATAAGATGACTAAGGTGAGGAAGTAAAAAGCCTCTTGATGAAAGTGAAGGAGGAGAGTGAAAAAGTTGGCTTAAAGCTTAACATTCAGAAAACGAAGATCATGGCATCCGGTCCCATCACTTCATGGGAAATAGATGGGGAAACAGTGGAAACAGTGTCAGACTTTATTTCTGGGGCTCCAAAATCACTGCAGATGGTGATTGCAGCCATGAAATTAAAAGACGCTTACTCCTTGGAAGGAAAGTTAGGACCAACCTAGATAGCATATTCAAAAGCAGAGACATTACTTTGCCGACTAAGGTCCATCTAGGCAAGGCTATGGTTTTCCCAGTGGTCATGTATGGATGTGAGAGTTGGACTGTAAAGAAGGCTGAGCGCTGAAGAATTGATGCTTTTGAACTGTGGTGTTGGAGAAGACTCTTGAGAGTCCCTTGGACTGCAAGGAGATCCAACCAGTCCATTCTGAAGGAGATCAGCCCTGGGATTTCTTTGGAAGGAATGATGCTAAAGCTGAAACTCCAGTACTTTGGCCACCTCATGGGAAGAGTTGACTCATTGGAAAAGACTCTGATGCTGGGAGGGATTGGGGGCAGGAGGAGAAGGGGATGACAGAGGATGAGATGGCTGGATGGCATCACCAACTCGATGGACACAAGTTTGAGTGAACTCTGGGAGTTGGTGATGGATAGGGAGGCCTGGCATGCTGCAATTCATGGGGCTGCAAAGAGTTGGACACGACTGAGTGACTGAACTGAACTGAACTGAACTGAAGGTGAGGAAAGACACCTAGATAGCTTCAGGATGAGGCTGGTCACCAGGAAAACTAACCATGTGATTAGAGAGGTAAACTTCCAGTCTAATAACTCATGCTTTGGGGAGGGAAGAGCAACTGAAGATGGAGTTCAATCACCAATGTCCAATGATTAAATCAACCATGCCTATGTAATAAGACCTCAATAAAAACTCCATGATGAGGACTGCCCTGGAGGTCCAGTGGTTGAGACTCCATGCTTCCATTGCAGGGAGCTTGGGTTTGATCCCTGGTCCAGGTGCTAAGGTCCTACATGACACACAGTAGGGCAAAACAGAAACAAAACAGAAAACAAAATGCTCACAAACATTTTAAGGAATTTTTTGGTTGGTAAAAAAAACTGATGTGCTGGGAGGGTGATGTACCCAAGGAGGGTATGGAAACTCTGCTCCTCCCAACCCCTATGTCTTGCCCTAATGCATCTTTTTTTATTTGGCTATTCCTCAGTTGTATCCTTTACAAAATGTTGGTGCATGCTGCGTGTGTACTAAGTTGCTTTAGTGTATGACTCTTTGCAATCCTATGGACTACTGGACTGCGATTCATGGGGCCACAGAGTCGGACATGACGAGCGACTGAACTGTACTGAACTGAGGCCCCACCCCAGACTTAATACCTCCAAAACTCTGGGGCTGGGATCCAGTAATCTGGATTTTCACAAGCCTAACAGGAGGTTCTCTCTGGTGTACACTGCAGTTGAAGGACTGCTGCTGAAGGAAGAGCCCGCCAAACACCAGAGTGAGCAGTGCTTGGAGTAAATGCAATAACGGCTGTTCTGAGAATAAAGGAGGCTTCAAGTAGCAGGCATTTCTGTAATGTCTCAAGTCACTACAGGTACCATACAATGTCCCCGAACAGCTCTCAGACTGGGTGACACGTCTCGTCTTTTCTTGCAATTGAGGAATGACACATATAGTGACACCTCCCAGAGAACATACATGGCTCCATATTTGGAATATATTCCAGGCACTCCACCCCCGGTATAAACCTCTCTTACATTCAGTCATCAAGGAGAAGAACACGAAGACAGCCTAAAACCATGTGTCCCAGACCCTCATCAGCAGGATTATGGGGAAGAGCAATCAGATTTGATTGATCTTTGAGTCTTGCCTACTCTGACATTCTAGAATTCTAGGTGTCTAATACTCATTGCCTGGTTATGCATGGGAACCAAAAGGATATTTATTGATGGACTGACAGCAGAGGGGAAAAAAAACCCAACATTTATTAGGTGTTTCTTAGCCAGGCATCGCGCTAGGCGTTTTATACATTTAATCCTTCCAAGAATCCTACAAGGGGAGAGTTGATTACAGAGAAGGGAACTGAGCCTCTGAGAAACTAAGCAGTCTAAGCAAGGTCTGGAGCATGACGCTAAAACTCACGCTCTTCTCATAGTACCAAGACCCCTAGGTTTGGAATAGGCAAAGCAATGCTATATCATGGGGAAAAACAAGAAGGCTAATGACCATAGAGGTGAGAAAAAGTCAATAAAGAGACCCAAAAGATGGCCCCTCATTTTGGAGAATGGCCAGAGGTGAAGCCACTGGAGATGACAGAGAGAGAAAAGGTCTTCCAGGCAACCCTACCAGTCGCTGTGTGAGGCCCTTAATGAAGTCCATTCATTCCAGACAGAACATGTGCCCTTACCAGCCTTGCTCCCGCTGCCCTCACTTTCTATTAGTCTTTTTAAAGAGACGATGATAATAGTAACTTGAAAATTGCTACTATATTTTATGTCTGCTCTTCCATAGTAGAAGCACTGCGCTAAGCACTTTTAATGCATTGTCTCATTGACACCTCACATCAACCCTGCGAAACAGACACTATAAAAGTCAATAAAGAGACCCAAAAGATGGCCCCTCATTTTGGAGAATGGCCAGAGGTGAAGCCACTGGAGATGACAGAGAGAGAAAAGGTCTTCCAGGCAACCCTACCAGTCGCTGTGTGAGGCCCTTAATGAAGTCCATTCATTCCAGACAGAACATGTGCCCTTACCAGCCTTGCTCCCGCTGCCCTCATTTTCTATTAGTCTTTTTAAAGAGATGATGATAATAGTAACTTGAAAATTGCTACTATATTTTATGTCTGCTCTTCCATAGTAGAAGCACTGCGCTAAGCACTTTTAATGCATTGTCTCATTGACACCTCACATCAACCCTGCGAAACAGACACTATTATTCCCATTTTACAAGTGAGAAAATAGAAGCTTAGAAAAGCTCATTGGTAAGTGGTGAAGCAGAGATTTAAACCTGGAGGTCTAATTTCCGACTTAGGGGCCTGCACTCTCCTACCCTCCAGGGTGACATTTCTTTGCACGCTTTGTGACCAGCACACTCACTTGCTCTCATGCGTTATTATCTCCTACACACACAGACACCCCTCCTTTTCCGGTTCCTCCCTTTCTCTCCTTCTCTCTTTCCCTCCACAGAAGAGATGCTGAAACTAACTTCCATTGCTCTCCTGAGTCACAACTGAGATGGCCCCACCCATCCTTTCCAGGGACACGGGGTGAATCCCAAACCTGCCAGGCATCCACCTTCTCCCATCCATGAGAAAGACCTCTCCTTCCATGGCTCTAAGCTGCCCTCACTGCTCCTCTACCACTGAAAGGAACAGGTCACCCAGCTTCCTTCAAGGGGAAGGCCAGTAACCTCATCTATATCTCTGTAGCTGGGTTGTTTTTTAGACCATTCAGCCCTGGGTTCCTTCTTAAGGCCTTGAACCTTTTATTCTGGTTGCCCCCAAATCCATTCCAAACATTTCACCTTGTATCTAAAAGGGGTTTCAAGATAGAGGATACCTCTGGAGCATCTGCCTGTCTAAACAACTGAAGCTAAAAGAGAAGGAATTTGGCAAGCTTTGGGCTCCTGCAGCTTTATTCGTCTGCGACATAAGAGCAGCAGAGTCACTGGGCAGCCATGCGCAAGCAGAGCCTTACTTAGGAAGATGCCAAGCAGGGAAGACAAGGGGCTGAGAGCTGTCGAGTATAAAGTACCTGCAGACAAGGAAGAGAAGTACCCAGGCAAGGAGGGCTGGCCCCTCAGAGCCACAGCTACCATGACCACAATGCGTGGAATCAGGAGTGAATGTGAGTAATGTGAAATCTGATGCAAGCATTAAAACCACAGGCCAGGTGCAGAAGAGCAAGAAGAATGTGAAACTAAGCTAAGGGGATGGCCAGTCCAATAGCTGAGCACACAAACATGGACACCCTCTCACGCACATAGGCACACTGACACTTGCCAGCCTGCCCAGCGGCATCCCTTAGACTCCAGCTTACTCATCCCCAGACTCGCAGGGGACCAGCAGCTCTGGCTGGCCTCGCGCTTGTCGGTGCTGCTGTTCCATGGGTTTCACTCCTGGACTCACCCAGGGCCACATCGCTCCCCCATCTCTGCTCAAAGCAACCCAGTTTCCTGCCTCTGGCTCCATCGTATGGTAACCAGCCCAAGCTGCAGACAGGCTCCTGGTGGATGTCAAGTATCCCTTGTAGCACACAGAATGAATCTCCCAACCTCAGTCCTGAGTTGTCCCTCCATGGAGGGGCCCACCAGGCCCTGGAGCCTCTAGACACTCTGAAGTATCTGTTCTATGCCAGTTCTCCTGACTACAGCATCTCAGCCACAGCGCCCTGGCAGTAATCAGTTGCCTTCCTTATTTCCTTTACAGCCCCATCTTTCTTTGCCCTGGGAGCCCACCTGTCCACGTCAGAGTGTCTGCTTTTCCCTTTTCTCTAGGAGTATCATCCTGCCTTGGAGCCCACCCTTCCAACTACCCCATCTCAGGTGCCCACTGTTACACTGATGCCCTTCAACTTCTCTCTTCCCTGAGAGCTAGCTGATGCCCGGGGTTGGGGCAGGTAGTACAATATACATAAGTAATTGTGGGTGAGCTCTAGTTTTATCATCAACTACTCTACTTATCAGGGACCCTTTGCTCCCTGTCCTCCTCCCCCTCACTGCCAGCACCTTCTGTGCCTAAAGTTCACCTGTGTGGTCTTTGGAAAAGAGGAGAGACAAGCAAAGCCTCCTCAGCACAGAAAAGCACCCTCGGGCTCCCCACCTCCCCCAGCCCTCCCAGTTTCTTCCTTATCCTATTTACTTCCTGTACTTGGTGGGGTGGGAGGACTCACTAGGACGCCTTCCATTCACACAAACCTGCCAGCACAGGGGCTCTCACCTTCCGTCCCACACAGCCCTGAATCATACTCCCTCTCCTCCTCGTCTCCTCGCTCGTGGTTATGACGCAACAGCACATTCGTGGTGTAGGAGAAGGAAATAGCGCGCTGGCCAAAGCGTGGCATGGAGCCGAGTGAAGGCTCTACTCTCTGACATCACAGAACCTGGGTCTGAGTCCTGGCTCTGCTAATTACTAGCCAATCATACGACAACACCCCCTCTCCTGGAACTGTTAGGAGAACTGATTGGTATTATGCAGAAAGGCAGTAGTACTGTGCCTAGTGTGGAGGGAAATATTGATAAGCATAGGTATTATTAGCAAGGAAAAATCAGCATAGTTTTGACCTATAAAGCAGGGACTAAAGCTCAACGATGACATTCTGTGGGGATTTGGAGGCTAGCGTCCATAAGGTTCAATGGCTTGGCCCGAAGGTCTGAATATCTGAGCTTCTAAATAATAGCAAAACATGACTGATAAACTGATTGGCATCTTAGGATTTTTAAGTACTCAGCTGTGAAGGAAACAGGAAATGCCAGTTCTCTGCACGGCATGGAGACAGGGTGTGTGTTGGGGGGTGAGGATGAAGGAGGCAATTGCTTCTTTATAAGGTGTTTTGTAGAAGGGTACTCGGCTAGAAATATGGTTCAACCATCATCTGAATACCCCTTCACATATCATTGTCTCCTGATCCCAGGAAAGTCTGTCCATTCTCATGGTCAGCGGAGCCACTTGGGTCCCTGGCCTGAGTGTGCTGTTGGTCGAACCACGGATGACAGCAAGTGGCAGAGCATGAGAGTGAAGCATCAACCTGATAGCCCTGCTCACACAAGCTCCCCCCTCTCCCCACCGTGGCAGGCCTGCTGTGCAAAAACAAGCTTGGATGGAAGTGTACATTTGGCTCCAGGGGACTCTGAACCCTATGACATGGGTCCCAAATTCTCTGGTGGTATCTCCATCCACATCACTTTCCCTAATGGTGGTGGACTGATAAATATGTCTAGAAGCTTGATTTCCTTTTTATGCCTTGTTAGATTTCTTAACTCAATCCACAACTATAAAAGAAAAAAATCATTTGTCCCTGTCTCTAAGCAAATACACCTCTGGAAGGTACAGTCATCAACCTCCCAGGGTAATCATTTAATAAAAGGCTGGGGTGCTATTATTTCTCAGATTGAATGACAAAATTGCACCAGGCAGCTTTGTCTATAACCCTGGCTGCTGGTGAGTCAGAAGCATACTTGCCGACCCCCATCCCCTCCAGGAGCTATCATTTGTAGAGGAAATTACGTTGTGGGAGGAGTAAGAGAAAGAAGAGGCATCCATGCAGCTTTTTAGCTTCCTCTCCACAGAGGCTTCTGTTTATGCTTTTAGTTTGCTGGGTCCCTGCTGTGTCCCGAGGTGTGTGTTCCTTAGAGGTGGAACACTTGCAATAGAACATCACAAAGTAGGAGGCAAACAGTGCGCCTGGGTGACAGCTGTTAATCCTCTCACACACTCAAATCACATGCGCACACACGCATGAAAGCACACGGAAGAACACTGTGGGCAGGTTTCACAAAGAGAAAAGCAAAAGGGTGGGGGAGGGGAGAATGAGCTGAAGGCATGAGAAAGCTGTTTACCTTCCCACAGATCCACGGTCTGAAAAATGTCGGTGGTCCTGACACCATAGATCTCCGCAGCTTTTAGGAACTGGGAGATCTGCTCCATCTGCTTAAAAGCCATCTTGGACTCTGAGATCTTGGGAATGGGCTCTTGTCCTGGTGGGTATAAACTGTTTATCAGCTTGCACAAGACCTGAAGAGGGAAAGGGTGGGAGTAGGGGGACAGAATCAGTGTTTCCCTTTGTATTTACTAGTTCCTAAATGCAAAGTGAATCCTGGCCCCCACAGGGCACAGACTACAGGTTTGGGCCTGGGCCGGTCTGGCACCCCAGAAAGGCATGGGCTCTGAGCTGGGTGGCCAGGCTCCCACACTGAATCCCAAAAACCCATCCTTGGCTGCTCCTGACCATGGTGAGGCCAGTAGCCTGGGAATCATCGTCCCTCCTAACTCCTCCCTTCCTTTTTCTGGGTGAGGGAAAGAATGTTTAGAGAGGGAATGTGTGCAGTGATGCAGTCACGATTTCAGATTTCAGATTTCAAGCTTTCAATGGAGGGATGAGTTAGTGGCTTCCAGAGAGGCTGAATGATATAGCATTATTTCTTCCATCAAAAGGCAGATCAGAATCAGGCTTCAATAATGCATCGGGTAAGGGCTAATGATATGTAAAAGAACCAAACCGGGTGGCTCCCCCCAGATACCTATAACCAAAGCGCTGGGCATAACCCAACAGAAGCCTGGGACAGCAGTATGTAACAGTAAATCACAGCCTGTGGGAAAAGACTGGCTTGTTGGCATCGGCAGAGCCTGTGATCCCCATCCACCCAAATACACAGCAGCATCTCCTTAGAATAGCAGTTATCAGATAAGGATTCCCTTCAGTTTCATGAGAACCCATCCATTCAACAGACAGGCAGTGAGCATCCCCAAGGCAGATAGCTCCAGGAAGAAGGAGAAGGTGGTGAGTCCTACTCCTCCACCCCTTCCTTTGTTTTACTATATAACCAACCTGTTATTCCTGGGGGAAGGAATCCTCCTCCCTCCCCCCACTCCCCCATCTCCCTTCCAGGAGCTGATGCACCAAGAAGGCTGGAAAAATCTCAAGGAAATACTTATCTCTACTCTCGCTGGAAAGAGCAAAAGGGCTTCCAATCTGCCAGCAACTCAGAAGCAAGCTGTGATGTCTGGGATGGGCGGAGGGTCCTCTAATCTAGCGAGGGAATTCTAGCAGGGAGCCCAGATCGTCCATCCCCGAAGAGATAAAGGCCTTCCCACCTCCCGCCCCACGAGACAAGAGCTTGGCAGCCGCAGCTCCTCGGCAGCCAGCCTCACGTAAACAGAGGAGACCCTGGAGGGCTTCCCTGCCCCCCGCTCGCCCTCATTCACTGGGCTGGCTGCCGGTGCTCACCGTTCCGTCCATCAACCATTTCTGGAAATGGGCCCTGCCCGGCGGCGGGTGCTCTATGTCCTCGGCGCACTGCAGGATGACCCAGTCCACCAGCTTGTTCTCCAGGTCCGCGTCGTACTTCTGCTCGATCTTCTCCTGCACCTCTCGGCTTAAGCCGTAGCTCGGGCCCCTGTTAGCCATCGCTGGAAGAGAAGAGAGGACGCGCGAGGCATCCACACAATAGAGCAGCCGCCCGGCTCTCTGCACCCGGGGCTGGGATGTGGCTGGGCCGCCCGGCCCGGCGGCAGCACAGCGGGCAGAGAGCCGGGCGTGGTTTAAATCAAGGAGCCAATGAAGTCACTGGGGTTTCACCTACAAACGGGAG